>JAHWFO010011032.1:0-10344 GCA_023313115.1 Rhysida immarginata
ATCGTTGTGTCTAAAATGCCACTTTGCTGAAGTTCTGATATCACAAAATTCTTAGTATCGATGCCATGCGAGCAGCAGTCACAGTGAATGTCACGCGTTCATCTCTCGACTGCTCTTCAAAATATACGGTCCAATTATGACATTTGCTGTCATACCACTCCACACGGTAACCTCAGGAGAATGCAATGGAATTTGGTGGAGAACATCAGGGGGACTGGTGGCCCAAATCCTGCAGTTTTGGGTGTTGACATCCCCATTCAGGTAAAAATGGGCCTCGTCCGTCCACAAAATGTTCCATGGCCAATGCTCCTCTACCTCCATCCGTGCAAGGAATTCCAATGCGAAGGTTTCTCTACGAAGAAGTTCGTTAGGTTCGAGTTGTTGGACAAGGTGGATTTTGTATGGGTAGTACCGCAGCACTTTACGTACGATCTTGTACACCGTACTCAGTGGTAAGTCCATTCGACGTGCAACAGCACTTACGCTGACGCCCCTTGTGAGGCTTCCATTTTTGCTTCCTCTACGGCTACTGAAACAGCCTCCACGGTTGCCTCAGAGACGGATTTCCTTCCTCGGCCAGGTGCTACCGATAACAAACATGTGGCTTCAAACTTTGTCATCATCTACTTCAAACTCTGCGGTGTCATTGGTCCCCGACCTTCGAGCATGAAAGTAGATACAGGCGGCATAGCCTCTTGTTCTATGGCACCAGAGTTAGGTCACATGACTTAGGCATCTTGATACCCCTACACAATAATCGGCCAAGCCTTAGGTGTGATGTGATAAGAAGATTGTTCCTTCTAGCATAGAAATAGAAGGGGTAGGGTTTATTTCCCATGGCATAATAGATCTTCGAGCATAAAATTAGAGGCAGAAACGAAATGATATACTCTTGTTCAGCTTATGGTTGCACGCAAAAATATGAGAAAAAAAGTCCTTAACATGTATTAACTTATTTACAGAATTAGATGTAAATTCCATGAAATAATATTAATAAAGCAAATAAATAAATAGTTCAAAACAGTCAATCCAATTATGGCCTGTAGAATCGTTTTTTATTTATTTATTTATACATCTAGTTATTTATATACTTTATATAATTTCATGGTATTTTTACTAAATATACATCTAATTTCCATTACATTCAACTAAAATAATTATTTATAGAATGTATATGTTAAATTTTAACATGTATTAAATGAGTTAATAGTGAAAATTTAATTTTAAATGAGTTCTTATTAATATTATCATAACATTTATTTTGTATTTTTTTCGAAATTAAAAAAAAATATTACTTTATTTTATTTTATTTTTTGAGATTAAGCAATTTTTTTCTTGTTTTTTTCATTTTTTTTATTTCAATATTTTTATTAGAATTTTTGTTGAACATTTTGTACTTTTGGATTAGAGGATTATATTTTGTATCATTTTTTTTATTAATTTTTTTATTTGTATAAAATTTGTGAATTAAATTAAAAGAAATATTTACATAAAAATAGGCCAAATTAGTAAAAAAAAATTACAAAAAAATTTTGTTCTGAACCAATCATAAACCCCAGAATATCGTACATTCTCATTTTTAAATATAAAATAACGTAATAATCATGGTTAATAAGAAATAATGTTTTAAAGTATCAGTAATTATCATTAAATAATAGGCAAACTGCATTTAAAAATGAGTGGGATCAGTAACATAATGGAATAAAGCTAAAATAATATGTAATTACAAGTCTAACCTATGCCAACAAGGGAATGTTTTGCCCTATCACAGCTGATCCACAAGGTGATTGATTTTGGTGCCACTGGCTTGTGGCATGAATAGGGTGCCGCCTCTATTTTCATGCTCGAAGTCCCTGACGTACATGTATTCGTCGAACGGTACGATAATGTTGCAAAGCCTGCCGTGCATTGCTATTGCATTCATAGTAACATTTAACCAGAAATGCACGGTCTTGCATGGGAACATATCGTCGACTAGTAACAAATGAGGCGTACTGACAGCGAGGCCCCCTTTCTCATTTCTGAAAAACAAATGACTTGTAAAGCGCATGTGCATAAACCACATTGTTAACCTATGTCTTCGTGTCTAATTTTGTATACGAATATTGCATAGAGCGCCATTCCATGCTGGTGGTGACCTTTTGAACTAATATTTTTTTGATGGGTATGAACTTCCCATGCCCTCTTGTATAACATTATCAAGTATTATAGCTTTTGGCCATGTAGTTTTTTTATGGCCATGTCAAAACGGAACTTTAATTATAAAGACCTTGTAGGTGCTTAATAACTGGTTACTACTAATTAATGCTCCCCAGGTTACTAATTAAAAATGTGATTGGTATATGAAATCACTCCAAGTGGTTCCACATATGTTTAATATTGGACTAAAAGAAAAATGTTAATGACAATTAGGAGAGTTCAATAAGCAGAGAATAAAGTAAAGACAATACTTATATTGCTGGCGTTACTACCTCCCCAACAACTTACTGTACAAACTTAAAATTGTTATGATTAACACCTTGATATAGAAAGCAACTGTAGGTACACAACGTGCTTCCAAAGCACACAGGCTAGTTGTTTTTATAAACTACGCTAGCATTAAATCTGGATCGTACGGTTGCCCAAGTTTACTTCTTCTACGCTTGATATCTATTTAGTTCTATTAAATGTTCTCCAACACCAGCATCTAATTATAACAGGTGGTGGTCTCAGTGGTCCTTAATAATCACTACTTATTTTAGCAAGGGTACCTAACACATCTACTGATTTACATCCAGTCTTAATAGGTATAAAGTTACTGTGACACTTGAGAGTTTCACCAGCCACAATAATCTTTTATTTATTATAGGTCAAATAAAGATGAAATTTTTTTCACCAATCAGGCCACTCAGTTAGGCTCATATTTATCCACAGACACAGGATAAGTATTTTGAAGAAGTCAGGGTGTGTCTCACAATTTTCTTTAATGACAAGTAAAATTGCTACTCACCAATCTATGAAACTTACCACATATTCCAGTCCAAGGCCTTGTGTTGAATACCCACCCTTGTCATGGGTGTTCTGAAATATGACAACTGGCCTCTTACAAACAGAGAGAGTCAACATTACACTGCAGTTATCACTCCGCCTTAAGTGGTTGTATCAAGAATTAAAGCTGCCAAATCTCTCTTGGCTATCCCCAAAAGTATGATGGTACCTTCCTCTTCCATCCAGGCAGTTGAGGTCCTCAGGCTTCCCAAAGCCTGTTTGCCATCAATAACTTGACGACTTGAGCAAGTATATAATGGCTAAGGATTAATATGCATTAATCTTCCACTCAAAGAGAACAATGCCTTTTTCTTCTTGTCTTAGGAGAAGACTATATCAAAACCACAGTTTGAGCTGCAAACTATTCGAAAGATACTTTTTTCCAAGTCTTATTCATTTAAGATTACCTGGCTTTGTATTCAGATACTAGCATTGGCCGGGATAATTACACTTGTAGGTAAAGAGAATAATGTCAAAAAATTAAATTATAACTCCCAATTGGTTAAATAATAACTCAATCAATACAACGCAGAGCAGAGGGACTATCAATTCTACGAAAAATACGAAAAACAGGAAGTTTAGGTGATATACCGGGACTCTATCTCTTGTTGATTTGCCTCAGAATAAAATGATAAGCATCTTCACCACCAAGGAACATCACTGGATAATTTAGACTCAAGTTCATCTTTCCATTGACGTAGAAATTCTTATACCCTTTTGCTCTATTCGAAACTCCCGTTGTTCAGATGTTTCAAATGCCCGCATCGCTTCTTCTGTTTTAGTTGCAGAGTTTCTCAGAGCAATACAGGTTCTTTCTCTTTCCTTTCCAGACATGTAAATTTTTGCCATTCGTCTGGACGTTTGATAGGGAGCTCAATGGAGAGACGCGTGACTCCTATGCGTCATCAATAGACGCTGCCTTATTAATGTTCTGTCACTGCATCTTTAGTTTATGCTCATTATCAATAATTCTTGGAAACAAACATTCAGTCTTCGCATTATCAACATCTCAGTTCCCAAAATATACACATTCCCACAGAATATAGTCAATGTGTATTTTTAGGAAACGTTTGGATCTGATGTGCTACCAAGATGGGTGATAACACCGGCGTGGCTCTGATTTTTTTAGAAGAAATTTTGAAATATCTTAAAAATAAAAGAATGAAAACGCTTAGAATTATTATAGTAAAAATTCTTAATGAAAATTTGAATTTTTTTTTTAAAGACTCACGATGGACGGACCTCTCCAAGGATGCCACTGCTACTCTGAATAATTTCTTACTTACGTAATCTTACTTTAGATGTACACTTGATGTTGTTGCAATTCCCACTCTTCTCTCGATGTCTTGAAGCAAAACTTGGCCATTCATCACTTTGTGTAGTCTACTGGTCGCCGATTCTTCTAATTACTTGCTTATCATTTGCTCAATACAGCACGGATCTAAAGGATTGCTTCCTCTGTCGTTTTTCCACTCTTTCTCAATAGTCTGCTAAATCTCCATTATCTCCAGTTACTGATCATTTTTAAAAACTTTCAAGAAATTGTTAAGTATTAAGAATTCTCTTTTCTAAGAAAAGCCTGAAGAAAAGGAATTCTGTGCATTGTTACAAATTGATACTTATCTTTAGTGCACAAACTTTGCCTTGTATTGTTGGTCATGAGATATATATTATTGATCCTTGCATAGCGTTGGTGCATTGCGTTTAGTTTGATTTGTTTTGTATTAAGTTCCATTTTAACTGCTATGGTCATTTCAGGACGGCGTTATAGGGGCAGCAAATTTTGACTCGCAAAGGTTCTTTAACGTGCAGCCAGCAAACGTTTACACGGGCCCAACTTCTTTAATTCTCTTCCGAAGGAAGTGCATGATCTCAGGATTTCCCCTTGAAAAATCCTCGTCATCCTCGGCCGGGATCGAACCCACTATTCAGGCATCAGAGGCGATCACGGAACCGCTGAGCCATCGAGGCCGATAGTGCATTGCGTGTTGACACCATTGTTAATACCTATTGTTGCACAAACTTTTCCTTGCATTGTTGGCCAGGTGATATTTCTCTTTAATAGGCCTTGCTACAACCATGAATTTCGATTTTTTTATCAATAATTATTTTTTTCGAAATCTGAGGTAGACAGTGACCTTCCTCATGCTTTGGAGGTCAAGTGTGCAAATTTCATCAAGATCGGAATAAAACTGTAGATTTGTATAAGAAACAGGCATACAAACCCACGAACAAACAAATATCCTTCTTTATATACACTACTGTTTATAAAAATCGCAGCACCCTGATGGAATAGCCCAATCTGCATTAAATTTCGAGCATTTGCATATCATGGGTCAGAAAAGAAACCATTAGATTATCAGGTCAATACAATGCGTTTTATTGTCACATTAGTATCGGGTGAAACCACCGTGGGATGCAATTACAGCCTCTAAACGTCGTGGCATTGAGTCAAACAAGCTCTGAATAAGGGCCTGGGGAATGTCCTGCCATGCTCTGTCTACACGGGTATACAGTTCATCCACAGTTGCCGCTGCAGGAGTCTGACGAGCCAATCGATGAGCAACCCTGTCCCACACATGTTCGATTGGGTACATGTCTGGTGAACGAGCAGGCCAGGGGAACAAGGGCGTCTGATGTGCTTGGAAAAAGGCGAGGACATTTCTGGCCACATGCGGTCGGGCATTGTCATGTTGGAATACAGCGCCTGGAAGGTTCTGCAGGAAGGGGATGACCTCGGGTTGCACAACTTCCCTGATGTACCGGTCACTGTTCAGATTGCCATGGATTCTGATCAGACGGGAACGGCCATGGTAACTGATTGCACCCCACACCATCACCCCTGGCGTTTGTCCTGAATGACGCTGCAGGATGCATTCTGGAAGGTCGCGCTCGCCACGATGTCTTCTGACTCGTATCCTGCCGTCATGGTGCTGCAAGTTAAACCTTGACTCATCCGAAAACACAACTTGTTGCCATTCAGCTTGCCACTGTTGGTGTTGATGAGCCCATTGCAACCTGAGGCGCCGAAGGTTTTGAGTCAAAGGAATCCGCAACAATGGTACTCGTGCCATCAATCCTCTGGAAATCAAACGGCGTCGTACAGTGCTAGCAGACATTGTCCTGCCTACTGTAGCACCCCACTGTTGTGCTAACACTGTGGAAGTGGCTGTACGATCTGCTACACACATGCGATAGAGGTGTTTGTCATCTCGCGGTGTCGTCGTGCTGGGTCTTCCTAAGCCTGGTCTTCGGTGTGCCCTGTTCTCTTCGCTCCACTGCCTCCATGAACGCATAATTGTCGTTGCATTATGTCCTACACGAGCAGCAATGTCACGATACAACCATCCCGCTTCACGCAGACCAATTATGCGTCCTCTTTCAAAGTCTGTCAGCTGTTGATATGGTACCCTTCGTCGTCGTCGAGGCATGGTGTTCTTTCAAGCAATTACTCTGAAAATCTAATCATTTATACTCTGACCCATTGTATGCAAATATTGCAAATTGCATATGGATTAGACCATTCCATCAGGGTGTTGCGATTTTTATAAACAGTAATGTATATAGAAGAAGACTAGCAGAGGTACCCGGCGTTGCCCGGGATAATTACACTTGTAGATAAAGAGAACCATCTCAAACATTTAAATTATAACCCCCAATTGGTTTAATTATAATAACTCAATCAATACAACAGAGAGCAAAGGGACTATCTATTCTACGAAAAATACGAAAAACAAGAAGTCTTGGTGATGTACCGGGACTTTATCTAAACTCTTCTTGACTTGCCTCACCGCTGCGGAACATCACTAAATAATTTAGACTCAGTTTTTCTTGCCCTTGAAAAAAAAAGCTCTTATACCCTCTTGTTCTATTCGACTCCCTTTGTTCAGATGTTTCAAATGCTCGTATAGCTTTTTCTGTTTTATTTGCGGAACTTCTCTAACCAATACTCATTTTTTCATTTTCCTTTCCAGACAGATAATTTTTTGCCAGTCGCGTGGGCGTTTGATACGGAGCTCAAAGTAGACACGCGTGACTTCTTTGCTTCATCAACAGATGCTGCCTTATTAATATTCTGTCACTGCATCATCATTTTATGCTCATTATCAATAATTCTTGGAAACGAACGTTCAGTCATCGCATTATTAACATCGCAGTTTCCAAATTATACACATTCACATAAAATATAGTCAAAATGTATTTTTATGAAATGTTTGTATCTGCTGTGCTACCAAATAACCCAGGTGATAACCCCGCCGTAGCTCGGACTTTTTTTGGATTAAATTTTGCAATATCTTAAAAATAAACACATAAAAACGCTTAGAATTAATACAGTAAAAACTCTTAATGAAAAATCGAAAAAAAATTTTTAAAGACTGAAGATGGATGGAACTCTCTAAGGATGCCACTGCCAATCTAAATAATTTCTTACTCACTTAATCTTTCTTTAGATGTATACTTGATGTTGCTGCAATTCCCACCCTTCTCTCGATGTCTTGAAGCAAAACTTGGCCATTCATCACTTTGTGTTGTCTAGCGATCGCCGATTCTTCTATTTACTTGCTTACCATTTGCTCAATACAGCACGGATCTAAAGGAGTTCTTCCTCTGTCGTCTTTCCACTCTTTCTCAATAGTCTGCTTACACTCCACTATCTCCAGTTACTGATCATTTTTTAAAATTTTCAAGAAATTGTTAAGTACTAAGAACTTTTTTCTAAGAAAACCCTGAGTAACAGGAATTTCTCAATATTCATTTCTTACAATATTCATTGTTACACATGTAAGCTTATTTATATTGCACAAACTTTGCCTTGCATTATTGGTCATGAGTTATATATTGTTGGTCCGTGCAGTGTGTTTGTGAATTGTGTGTCAATACCATTGTTGATAAGTATTGTTGCACAAACTTTGCCTTGCATTGTTGTTCAGGAGATATTTCTCATTAATATGCCTCTTGCCATAATCATGAATATCTATTTTTTATAAATTACGAGGGTTGGGGCATAAGTCATGGCAACTATTTTTTTTCTCATAGCTAAGAGATGGTATCACAAAATGTCATATGTCTCGAGGAAACCGTTCATTCATAGTATATTTCCACAACACCAGATGGCTCTGTGATTCTCTTTTGTTGCATTGAGAACAATGTTAAATCAGTTCTTAGTCAACCACCGTGCAGGATGGATGTAACCAGAGTTGAACTACGCTCGTATATCAATATAGCTGGTCTCCGCCAGCTTTGGTAAGAATTGGAGCACCCACTATACTCTCCGGACTATTCTCCATGTGATTTTGACCTTATACGGACGGTAAGGAACCATTAAGTGGTAGACAGCTTCGTACATGAATGGACATTGCATATACGGGTATTGTGCAACAGGAGATGACCAGATTTCCACATGGTGAGAGAAATGATGAAGCAGATGATATGGACGCCTGTCATATCGTAGGCAGCGTACTGTGAACGTTCAGGCGACTACTTTGAGGCCCTTTAGAATGGATATGTGTGCTGCTAAGATTCTGGAACATGAAAGTTGTAACGTTATATCAACTACCTTAATAAACATGAAGAACAATATATTTCCGTGTTGTGAAATGTCCATACCTTTCCTCCAGTCCTTTTCTTTCATCTATATATTTCACATTATCCACTCACGGTCGAATTCTCACAAAAAAAAATAGTTGCCATGACTTATGCCCCAACCCTCGTATTTTTTTTTTGAAATCTGAGGTAGACAGTGACCTTCCTCATGCTTTGAAGGTCAAGTATGCAAAATTTCATCAAGATCGGAATAAAACTGAAGATTTGTTTAAAAAACATACCCACAAACCCCCTTCTTTATATATATATACAGAAGATTAGCATTTGGCAACCAATTACTCAGCAGAAGTAACTTCTCACTTAAAACTGAGTACATGTCACGGCTTTCCTGCTAGCCTCGGTGTGTGACAGAAGAGTAAAGAGGGAGGGCAATTGTAGATTTAACAAAAACCTTTAATGCTATGAACAATAGTACGTTACACAGAATAACTGTAAGGCTGCATAATATTAAATAACTAGATATCAGTTCATATTCTTTATCATATCCAATGACAAAGCATGTAATGTTCTGAAACGCCGTAGTCGCTACGTCGCGGGCCATCAAACCACTTGCGTTGACCTCGAGTTCGTTTCTTATCGAACCATGAAAGGTCCTATGCCCACCATGGGGAGGGTGGGGGCTCCTTCTTATCGGGAAGACACAAAGGAGCAGAATTAAAACTACGACGAACTGCCGTAAATGAAGAGCGGTAGCGGTGCCTATAGTTGCCAGATTAATTTTCATTAATATAAAATAAACAATTACTTTTCTATGTTGTCTCGATTACGGCAGACGGTAGTCCTACTGGAAATATGACGTTGCTTGAGGGAAAATTCGGCAATCCGACGAGAATAGATTACTGGCGTCCATACTCCAGAGAGAGGCTTGGAACATGGAATGGATGAACACCAGCGGGCTCGTGGCTCTGTGCAAGCAAGGCAAAACGCGGAAGCTGGCGCCAGTTCGTGCAATGCTGCTCACTCGCAATTAAGCTCCGTCGAAATTTCTTCCGTGGAAATATTCTTTGAAGAGATTTCCTTAGCTCGGTATTCCTCGGTCGGGCGCTCAGCAAACGCTTCCGTCATATGCAATGGCGTCTTCTCTATCGCTCTCGCTCCCCTCCGTTCGGCCGTAGCTTTTTCTTTTGATGACTTTCTTCTCCAGCACCAATTCATAAATTCTCTCATCTTTCACCCTTGATAATTCGATAGCTCTTTCCTATCTTCAAACTCATTCGTGGAGTTCCTCTTCTCTCCATTTAAACTAGCTTCATTCTTTCCATTCTTCAGCACGTTTTTCCGATCCGCTCTCGGTCGGGTCCAAATTCGCTCTCCTTGAATTTTTACTTCTTTCTTCCTTCCTCCCCTTTTCACTCTCTTCACCTGATCTTGGTTTCTTCCGTCTTCACCTATTCTTGGCGGGGGTGCTCTCTCACTATAGCGCTTTCGCTCCGTTCTTTTTCTCTTTTCTTTCTTCTCTTCTTTTTCGCCTTTTCTGTCATTAAATTTCGGACGATGCTCGTCCTTAATTTTTGACAGTACATTTTGATCCTTCTAGACCACCACATTACACTATCAAATTGTCACCATTACAATTCACTCTTAATATGCCGTTCATTTATGTATCGTCAACTAAATATTGATGCAAAACCAATATCGGAAGAATACTATTTCAACTATTGTTCTATCATCAATATATGGATGCCCATGCAGCAATATCGGAAGTTGCTGATC
>JAHWFO010011035.1:0-15380 GCA_023313115.1 Rhysida immarginata
CAAATAAAAAAGTTACAGCCATGGAGACGTTATTTATCAATCGCCCCTCGTAGAATCAGATCAATGTCCAGAGACCTCACGGAATATATAATGCCATATGTGATTATTGGAGTTATTTAAACATTGAAGGTTAAAGAGCCTAACATATGGATCGCACATTAGGAAAAATTAATCTTCGATTCGAAATTGTTCATTTTGTCTAATGCGCGTATGAATCAATGACAGAAGACAAAATAATGTTTTTGCTGCTTGTAATTGGTAGCGTTGTTCTTTATATTACATATTTATTTGATGGAATGCACGGCTTTGTGAGGTCATGTGATTCTTAAATACGCGTAAATTCAACGAGACACTTATAATAAAATCGTAAAGAAAATTTATTGTTAGTAAATGCTTCGATTTTATTTCTATTCTCTCTTATGTGGTGTCTTGAAGTCCTGCTTAAATTTATTTCTTTACAGCGGACATAATTTGAAGTTAACTTGAAGTAAGTCAGTAAACTCGGATTAATTTTAAAAGCAAAACTTAAGATTAAAGGTTTAAGCTTAAAATGTATATTTAAGGAATAGCTATTTAAACTATTTTTTATAATTTAAATAATCTCAAAAAAATTGCATTCAACTATAATAACAAATAATAATATAAAATATTTTATTGAAAAAATGTATACTGTATTTAACTTAAATGAATTTTTAACTTAAAAATACCAACAACAAAACAATGTCGAAGTTTATTAAAAGAGTAAAAAAATAGTAAAAAGTGAAAAGGCAAAGCATTAACTTCTGTGGGAGCCCCCCTCAAAGAAAAAAAAAAAAAATTATACTGGGCGCTTTACGTTTTCGCCTTAAAATTTTCCTAGTCCTCTAGAAAGACTCTACATCCTTTTTAGGGTTCCGTACGTACGAATGAAAAACGGAACCCTTATAGGATCACTCCTGTGTCTGTCTGTCCGTCTGTCAGAGCCAATTTACTCCGAATCTACTAGAACGATTAAGTTGAAATTTGGTACACATATGAATTTCTGTGACCCAAACACAGATGTGTAACGTAAATAAATGAATTTTGAATGTGGAGGTCACTTTTGGGGGGCAAATTAGAAAATAATTTTTTTTTTTTGCAAACTGTAACGTGTGACATATCAAATGAAAGGGCTTCTTGTGAGGGTCTCAAATATATTTTTTTTATAATTTTAAAATAAATAGCTTTAAAGTTATTTAAGAAAAAAGATGAAAATTGACCATTCCCCACCTTATCTCCGAAACTACTGAGCCTAAAATTTCGAAAAAAAATACAGAAAATAGTTCTTTACTTATAGATTACAGGAAAATCTATAAGAAGTCTATGATCTTAAAATAACATGGTAAATCTCTCAACAGTGTGTGTGCTATCGGTCAGTTTCTTCAGCTATTCCTGAAACTGAAACTGATTCTGAAACTGTTTTGTTGAAATTAATAAATACATTAATAAATATGATGAACGTAAATACATTAGGAATAAAAGACAAATATAAAATAAATGAGTTGTTTTTCAATATATATAAAATGCTAACTCCTCCTGCTGCATGCACGTTTCCATAGTGTCGAACAACAATCCAAACTTTATTGTTTCCAACAAACGAAAAAACATTGATTGTTAAATTCCGAATAAATACTGAAGTCATAGCTTGTTCAGTTCAGTTCAGTGCAGCCTTCATCTCCCTCCAATGAGGGGACTAGCTGATTTATTAGGAGAGTTCAATTACAGAAGGAGTATCAGTTCGAGTCACTGGGGTGCTCCATGATCTTGAGGGGACCGAGGAGTCTACCGAGGAGGTTCGTATCTTGAAGAAATTGAACGAAGGAAAGTATATTTCTCCGCTTTGTGTGCTTTCTTCCCCGAGTTATTAAGAGAATGTTGGCGACGGTAAAGGGGTTAGTAATTTGCTAGGACATGTGCTCCCTCTGTTGATGGTAATTGAAGCACTCAAGCAGGATGTGGCCGACGGTTTCCGCGCTCCGCATAAGTATTTATCCGATGGGGAGATTTTTATAATTGGTGTAAGAAACTTTTAATTGGTGCATGACCACTTCTTGGTCATAGCTTTTTACTCGCAGCCGACATTGGCTACGTTTTAACGTAGAATACGTCTTACGTTTCGAGACTAGGATGTCACGCTTAAATCGTGAATGTCACGAAAAGTGTTGATCACAAAAACTTTTATAACGTGAAAACTATTAATGATAGAAGAGTGATCGATATCGCATTCGATAGAGTATAGAACAAAGCATGTTTCAGACCATCACCGATTTCGTGCTGACCTCACTGGCTGACGCAATCGCAGTACAAAGTTGAGTCAGAAAATCTGCTCTATGGCGGATATTAAATTAGTCTAGCTCCGGCGTCCTTAGTGCTACCACGACGTTTGAGGTGTTATTTGTTTTATCTTTCTGCGCTTTATAAAATGGCTTGCAATTTAAGCCTCAATATTTAATAGTGTCTAAGATATTAGCCTTCGAAGTGTGGAAATTTCGCAAAAATTACAGAATTTCCAAATTTATGCCTAATAAAAAAACACGAGAAAAATTATAGAAAACGTCACAAGAATATAGATCGAGAGATGGGGAATCCAAACAAGCCCGGATGTCCGATGTTGAGCGTCAATGGGCTCTACAGGAACGCCTCAAAGTTGAGGCGCCGTGCCGCCAAGATGAACTATAGCTCGATACGAATGCGCCAATAAATGAGAGTTCGACGCAAATAACATATCTGATGACATAAACGTTTCTACATGGAGTGATAGAATTCAACCAGTGGAAGTCCATAACGAGCCATAACCGTCAACATTAACAGCATCTTCATCAAGTATGATTTAAGTAAGGAGCGACATATACGGTATGCGAAAATTTGGGAGACTGAATTCATATTTCGTTTTATATTCATTAACAATGAATTTGGATATTCATGTAATGTTTATAATAGATTTTAGTTTGAGAAGGACTTAAAGCATCCACATAACGGTGGTTTGATATGTTTGCTCCATCAGTTTCATCAGTCCAATGTGAATGATTTCATGCTGTGCATTCATTGTAGAACAAATTTAAAACTATTAGACACGCTGCAGATGTGTGCCTAATACGCGGGATGTAGTATCTTCTGCATCAAACATTTGATGAGCCACATTTGTAGACTAGTCGCCAACATTTCGACCGTTTAGCCAGAACAGATACACAAAGCTAAGAAGAGGCGTGCAGTGATGGACAAAGAAGATTTAGATGAAAATTCAACAGGCTAAATCTATGAATCAAAAAAAGGATGAGATACCGGCAGAATTAGATAGCATAAGTTTAGTTCATTTTATTACAAGGGATACACCGGTAATGAATATAAGACATATCAAGAGAAAAGATGTTGATGATACAGATGGCCATGAAGCCACTGAACAACAAAATACTGATAATGAAAACGATGAGGCTTATGACATTTTTGGTTCAAACATCAATACATATAGACGCAGAAATGTGGGCACAGAGTGATTAGATACCGTCATTATAGCATCGATGACAGAATCAATTACAAGCCTGAAATGGTTACATTGTTCTATCCATTACGCAATGAAGTTGTAGATGTACACAAATTCATCAAATTCTTCGATGCGAATGAGGTGAACATTTTAGCCAAAAGGAAAGAATACGAAGGTAACAGATATAGATGCATTGATGGAAGGACTTAGAGAACTGTGTAAGAAAGACGACGGTGATTTGGAGAAACAACTTGCAAAGACGACGGGGACGGTAAGAAACAACTTGCAAAGAGAACAAAATGAAAGATGAGTACATGCGAAGTGTTGTTGGCGAGGCGGGTTATGAGAACAACGATGAATTCGAATACGAGACCGGCAAGGCCATCGCTTTTGTAAGAAAGTGTAGCAATGTGTTGTCCAATCATCTGTAGAGTAATGTGAACAGAGAGAGTTGATCTTAGAATTTATACCTAGAATATGCACACGCGATAGCGAATGCATACATGTGTAATTGGCCCGTACTGCTGGCAATGGCAAAGTATTTACGATAGAAATTAATCATGGAAACATTAAATCTTAAATTGATTCGGACAACGGCAGAATACAATTCGTAATGCTTATACGTATAGTCTGTGCGTCCACTGGTAAGGCTGCAGTGAACTTGAACGGGAACACTCTGCACTGTTTAGAATCTGTACACTCTGTATTTAGAATCACACCGCAGAGTAAAAGGGTCAGTGGATTGACTCCTAAGGTCTTACAACAATGATATCGCCAATTCCTTTCTGTGAAATGTGTAATAGTTGATGAGATAAGTATGGTCAGTTCAGACGAGTGATGCCCAATATCATCGACAATTCATTTCACTTGTCACGAATGATGTGCCAGAGTAATGAAATATTCTCAACTATACTGACCAAGACCGGAAATGGTGAAAGATTGCTTCCTCAGGAGAAAGCAGTTGATTTAGAGAAGATTTAAAAGTAAACAATGGTGCATGGAAAATTTGCCCGATGTAGTTAGGCTGTTTCATCGCAACAACAGCGTTGATGCTCCCAACAAGAACGATATCATGTGTAATAAGTTGTTTTGCCAGTAATAAAACTAATGATTATGGCCGCAGAAGTGAATTAGATCCAGCAAGAACAAAACTACACAATGGGTATTGTAGAATTAGGAGGCTTGCAATATCCTACATACTTGCCTATTCACTCACCGTACATGTTAGAGTGAAAATCGATGTGGACGATGGATTTGTAAACGATGCGATCGGTGTACTCACAAGGGACCGTAAAAAAGGAAGCTAATTTTGTATGACACGAAGACGAGCTCCTTGGATAAGTGCGTGACAAATATCAGCGGCAGACATCAAGGAGTTTCCGAGCAATAGTCATTTATTCTTCCCATTATAAGTCTATTGAGCAAATCCGAAAATGTTCGAAATCATTTTTCTAATGTTGTTTATTGACCCTTTGCTCACTCCTGTACAACATGTGAAAGATATGAGTGCAGTAGGTTATGGCTGTGAGTTCGAAAAAAAAGAAACGAGTAAACAACATCTACAACATCAGCAAAAACAATGCATCGGTCGTTTAAGATTATAGTTGCCAAATGAAGAAATGGGCACGAATCAAATGTAAGCCACCTTTGATTTCCAAGTTCAAAGAGAACATAAATGACGCTTTGAAATGAACAGCGCTCATTAAATGAACAGCAAACATCAATTTAGGTGGCACGATCAAATGTAAACGTGAACATTTTCCATTGGTGTCTACCGCTGAGATCACAGCACTTAAATCCCAAGGTGTTACATTTGATCGTATCTTCTATGATTATGACATATCAGAATAAAATCAACTGTTAATGTTTGGATTGAATAGAGTAACCAGTATAGATGGATTATATTTAACTAACTCAAAAGACTACTGTAATTGCTATCTCAATCCAGATAGTCAGGCACCTTTGATGAAAAAGTTCAGAGACGAATACGAGAGATTGGAATCGCACATGCTGCTAACATTCACCAAACGCATAAAAAATTTCATATTAAAAATACAAAAAACGATACTGTTAGCTACAACAATGATGATGATTCCACTGAACAACAGAATATTTTAAACGTTATAGTTACCAATCTCAATGCACAGTATTTAGTAGCCGCATGCACAGTACATCTGATTACTTGGCAATAAGTGAGACTTGAATGAATGCAGGTGAACCTGTACATACACTGTAGATGGATTCGAATTGAGGACACAAAAGAATCAGTCTGGCTGTATTAAATCCGATGCACTCACCAAACATGGTGTAATAAGTTATAGGAAAGCAGGCGGTGTTTCGATCTTCAGAAATATTAACTCTTTAACCGAATGCGAACGTACACTGATAGACTGGTCAAACTATAGTTGAGTGATTGACGCTGGTATCGGTAATATTTGTATGGTTAAAGTGTGGTGAGATTTATACTAGGCATTGTTTAAAATCTCCTAATGTTTGATATTTGATATATCAATGTTGTTGTTCAGTGCGATGATGAAATATTCATCAGCAACTACACCTATCAAAGGCAACATGGAGGTGGATACTGATGTGCAAATTGTGATATTTGGAGACTTCAATGTAGATGCTATATTAAACATAAACGTTTCAATTTAGATTACATGCCCATCGAATCACTACTATATTGGGTGGCAGTACTACAGATTTGATATTGAGTCTAGTCTGTTGACATTTGTATCATACTTCTCTTATCACAGACCACTGATTTGTAAGTTGTGAATGACTTATAATTAAGGTTCGGTTAAAAATAACGAGTCTGGTTAAAAAATTATGATATATTGCAAGTATATTAGTTGTTTGAACATTTTATGTCAGAAATTAAAATTTTTAAATTGTGTTGTACAAAATGATTTCTTATTCGCCATGTAGCCACAAGACGTATTCTACGACTTAACTAGCGGCCGTGTCCCAACATAGCCCCATACAATTTTTTACTAAATCTATTATCATTAAAAAGAATTCGCGCTAGAATAAATATAGTTGGAAAATTAAATTAAAATCCTAAATAAGTAGTTTTAGCTATTTTAAATTATTAAATTTAATTTTTATTTAAATTTTAATAAAAACCATTTGCGAATATGTGGTACTGCATTGCTAGAACGATGTTAATTAATTAAAAAAAATCGTTACAGTATTCGCAAAGTCGGTCGTTCCGTCGCACTTTTTTCCATATTTTTAATTTTACCATTCTGATAGAGTATCAAAAATAAGTAAAAGTTTTAACAAGCATATGTGTCCTATCTCTTCGGGAACAGGGCCAAAATGACGGTTAATCAGTTTGGTCGAAGGACCAAAATATAATGAAATAAATAATAGTGTTCGGCAATAATGTATATATAAAAAATCAATACTGTAAATTTTTTATCTAATTTTACACTATTGATTTTTTTTATCTAATCACTCCCCCTCTCTTACATATTTATGAATATAATTAATTTTCTTATTTTAATATATAGTAATCGTGCAATATATCCCAAAACGATCCGTCGAGAAAATTATAGAAATAAGAGATAAAAACGCCAAAAAAGCAGGAAAAAAACGAGCCCAACATGCCCGTTTCACTGAAGACCAAAGTTTATATTTAACAGTTCAGGCACGTACCCAAGAATTTTGCCAGGAGAGGTCGAACTCTCGATTTATTGGACCTTTTGTTCGAATAATCCATTCTTTTTATTATGAATGGATTATAAAGAAATAAAAGAAATAAAATTAAAATCGCAAGCACTTTTGACTTAAGTCATCTTCGGGCAGTGAAAGATGTGAATGAGGAATTGTCGATCCGGTTCAGTGTAGGTCAAAGGGTAAAAAATCATTTTGTTTAACTGGAGTGAGGGAGGGGAAATGGCACTGGAACAGGCCAAATGAGGGAAAAAAAGGGAAAATTAAAAAACTGAAATTAAAAACAACCCCTCGCCAACCACTCCACTACTCCTTGTTCACTCAGAGTTTTTAATAAAATTTAAACAATAGATTTAAATTCACAGAAATCAAAATTATGGACCTTCAGCATTTTTGGGGTGGTCGTTCGACCCCCCTTGCGTACGTGCCTGCAGTTGTACATATATTCCTCTGTATTAGGTTAATCACTGTGAAATTGACAGTAATGAATTTAACATTGCGAAAGTCTCGCTTTCGTAGTGAGAGCGACTTTTTTACTTTTGACAGTCCTGTCACAGACGATTATTCAAAAATAAAATTGAATTTACCGTTTGCTCTGTTGTGGCAACTGTCGTACGACGGGCTTTCGAATAAGACCATAAGCAAGTAACGCAATTATTTATCGGATGCTCGGATCGCTACGCAAGCTTTGTCAGACGCGAATTGTGGCGATCCGTAATAACAACACGAACTAAGGAAGAAAGCCAAACTCTGTTTTCAAATCTGTCTTTCTCCCCATGCTCATCTCAGCTAATATAAGATGAAAGAGTGTGATCGCGTGTGCTAGCGGCAGAATAAGAATCCTGAGAGAGGAGTGGTAGGTATTACCTTACTACATAGACAGCACAGCAGCACAATAAATGTAGGCTACTTCACCGCACTGAGAATTTTCTGTTGCTTTGGTATGGCCACGTGATGCTACAAACAGCTGGTAGTAGGCAGTTGATTTTTTTCCATGGCGGTGGTTATTGTAAGATACCAAGGGGCTGGTATAGAACCAGGTGACTAGACAACATGGAAAATCTGAATCGTGTCGCTTGGAAACATGCGTCTGACAGCAGAAGATCACGAGCGCTGGAGATCCTCCATAGGGCTCCTGTCCCCGCGACCCTAAACGATAAGCAGTTTTGAAAAGTAAGTAAGAACATATTCTTCAGCTATTTTGACAATATCGCTTTGATAGTGACAGCAATTTTTTTTTATTATTGGCAGTCGGGTCAATTACTGATCCTGTCAGAGACGATATTTCTTAATTAAAATCGATTTTTCAGATTCGCCTACTGTGGCATCCGTCATACGACGGGCTTTAATATTAGTTTTTTATATAAAGTTAATATGGTAATATTTTTCTACAAAAACAAAAACGCCACTAGATGACGATAGTGGCACTGCAGGAAAAAGAAATCCATTTAAAGATTTTCTTTTCCCGCGCGAAGTATAGGCATCATTTTATGTCTTGTGTTCAGTTATTGTATAACTATCTATTGGATAGTGGTAGGTATGTTGAGGAAAATATCGTGGAGGAGTAGTTCATAGGTATGAAAACCGAAGTGTTTATGAGATGATAATAGACGAATTAGGCCAGAGAGCTCTGCCTGTTGACCCGAATTCTAATTTTCTTCAGTTTTATTTATAGACTAGCAGAGGTACCCGGCGTTGCACGGGATAATTACACTTGTAGGTAAACAGAACAATCTTCAAAAATTAAATTATAACTCCCAGCTGGTTAAATAATAACTCAATCAATACAACACAGAGCAAAGGGACTATCCGTTCTACGAAAAAATATTAATTTTAAGGACAACTCAAAAAATGAAATATCAGAATACCTTCTATCACTCGGTCTTAATCCACGTATTCAAGAATATACGACAAGACAGAATTCAGCAATAGACAATATATTCAGGAATTTCCCTCTACAATCCCGTATCATGCATACTTTTTTTAGTTAACACAAACAAATTTGGGTCAAATTTTTAAAAAAAAACCATGATAGATAACACATTCATCGTACGGAATCCTCTCCACGCGAGTTCGACTCGCACTTGTCCATTTATTTTTATTATTGAATTCTGGATACAATCTTCTCAACAACAAATGAAATCGCACTTTTTATAGTTATATAAGCTTTTTTTTTTAAATTTTAAACCCTTTTAAGTGTGAAAAATTTTATTATAACTTAATGAAGTTTAACATCCTTTATACGAGGATTGGAAATTTAATAATGATCACAATGATGCAAATTCTTTTGACACTCCCTCAGTATACTCCCCTGCATTGTCTAAGATCTTTTTTCATCGTCATGGGTAGCTACATAATTCTGTCAGCAGTCCCAGATCGGTTGATGTCGCGGATGGAACGGCGGACTCCACGCATAACGTCACGTTGTGTGGAAGCGAATGCCGCGCAGGGGTCACTTTCCTTAAGTTTGGGAATAAATCAAAGTCACAGGAGATAAGATCTTACGAGCACATCACAGAAAACACAAGCCAGCAGGATAATATCATGGAGGACAATGGACGGCGTGGTGAGAAAGCGACGCAGTTTCCTCCGCATGGCTTCACGAAGGTTGTGTTGCAAGAAATTTGAATAGATGCAGTATTTGCAATTTGTCTATTGAGTATTTCGTTAGTAAGGACCACACCATCGGCAATCGTATCCAACAATCAGGATGACTTTAGTGTTTGTGGGGTTCACACGCACTTTCTTTGGACGTGGAGAGTCATAATGGCGCCACTCGTTGAATTGACGTTTCAGTTTAACTTCGTATGCGCAATGAATTTTCGTAGGAATTAGTCTCCTTCACTATCGTACCGTTCCATATGGATCCCAGGAGTCTCGTAATGCTGTCAAGCTTCAATCTCCGTAAATACACGGGGAACCTAGCGCTCCGAATTTTTTCGCTTTGTAGCCGCTTCGCAAGGATTTTAAGGATGGTCGTATGACTTGAGGCCAGTTTCACAAGCTGCCCAACGAGTAGTCCGCCGAGAGCGGGCCTCCCAAGCCTAGGGTCGTCGTTCACATTCCCATATCCAAGCTTGAATGCGTTCACCCACTTCCTTACCTTACTGTACGGTAATACATCTGTTCCAAAGGCCTTTACAGCACTCTCTTGTAGCACTCCTTTGCATTACATCCCTTTGCAGTTTCAATTTTAAACGAAGAACGCTGCTCCAATTTGGAAAATATATTTCTTCACCGACTTTCTGTTCCGAACAGAAGATTTAACCAGTGGCGGCTCGTCCATAGGCACTGCGGCACTGCAGCACCCCCAGTTTCACTTTCGATATCGATAAAATTCAATATAATGTGTCTTTTTTTTTCTTTAATACTATTCTTATACATGTACACTGAGTTAGCAAAACTCATGGGGTAGCAAGCACATTGATTGATGGGCATGGCTCACGAATTCACAGAGGTAACGGATTCTGGGAATGGACCATTAGACGTTGTGGGAAGAGCTTGGATAAGTGATTAATCAGAAATGGCACGTCGTCGCGAGTTGACGTCTTTTGAACGGTGTATGATAGTAGGTGCCCGACGCATGGGATGTTCCATTTCGGCAGTGGTGCAGGAATTTGGCTTTCCCCGCTCAACTGTCTCCAGGGTGTATCGGGAATGGCTGGATGAAGGCATCACAGTCCACAACAGGCACCATACCGGGCGTCCAGCTGCCCTGAATGATCGTGACCGGCGACACCTGGGACGAATGATTCAGAGAGACAGGAGCGCAACAGTGCAGCAAATCACTGACCAGTTCAATACTGGCCGCACTAGAAACGTCTCTCGGTGGACAATCCGTCGGAATCTGCATGCCCTCGGGTTTGGCAGCCGTCGCCCTACACGGGTGCCA
This sequence comes from Rhysida immarginata, assembly GCA_023313115.1. Lineage (NCBI taxonomy): Eukaryota > Metazoa > Arthropoda > Chilopoda > Scolopendromorpha > Scolopendridae > Rhysida > Rhysida immarginata. The sequence continues at coordinate 11,070 of JAHWFO010011035.1, forward strand.
ATGCTTACCCAGCGTCATCGGACATTCCGGCGTGCATTTGCCACCAACCATCTTGGCTGGACTCTGCAACAGTGGCGTAACGTCATATGGTCAGATGAGTCACGATATCAACTGTACCACGCTGATGGGAGGCACCGTGTGTGGCGCAGACCTCACGAAACGATGGATCCCGCATGCCAACAGGTGATGGTGCAGGGTGGTGGGGCGTCAGTGATGATCTGGGGTGCATTTTCCTGGTTTGGAATGGGCCCTCTGGTTATCCTGGACCAAACGTTGAATGGTCCACGGTATCGTCAACTCATCGGAGACCATCTGCACCCGATTCTGACATTTCAACACCCTGACGACGTAGCAGTCTTTCAAGATGACAATGCTCCACCACATCGCTCCAATGTCGTCCGCGAATGGTTCGAGGAGCATGCAGGAGAGGTCCAACGACTGAGCTGGCCAGCCCGGAGCCCTGACATGAATCTCATCGACATGAAGTCAGGCTCCGGGCACTGGATCATCCACCCACGAACGGGCAGCAGTTATCTTCGGCTCTGCAGACTATCTGGTGACAACTGCCTCCAGAAGTGTACCAGGGACTTGCAGACTCACTACCACGCCGTATTGCTGCACTCCACAGGGCCAGAGGTGGCCCGACCAGATATTAAGTAACTATCCCATGAGTTTTGCTAACTCAGTGTATATTACATGATTCTTAAGCTTAATGTCACTAGCTATTCTCTAGTTCGTGAAAAAATTAAAATTTTCTGACGCAGCACCCCCAGAAATTTTAGCTACGAGCCGCCACTGGGTTTAACGCTAGTGCGTTCGCGCAGCGCATGAAAAGACAATGCCCATTATTTAACGCGGGGAAGGGAAGTTATGAGTTGCATGTGCCATTATAGTTTGGATCGCCCTTCCAGCATAGCTGTGATCACTATAAAATTTCCAGCCCTCGTAATAGATAAATTATTTTCCTTCAAAGAAAGAAGTACTGCAAATAACCGCAAAATGAATATTATATTTTAATATTTAATATATTCGTTTTTACGTGACAAATCTAAGACGATAGCGATACAAATGAAAATATTGCGAATAAAAACGCGATGGTCTTTGAAAGAACACGTTAACGATTTTTTTTTCCATATTTTTGTAGACTATTCCAGCAATTGATTGCGTTGCAATGGAGAGAATGGGCATATTCTGCTGATGGGTTATTGATCCCTTTAATGAGCATTGAAAAAATACCTATTCAATATCGTGTAAGACCTACTTTTGCCCGGAGAAGTGCAGCAACTCGACATGTCATGGATTCTACCATTCGGCGGAAGTCCTCCGAACAGATGTTCAACCATGAGCTCTCGATAGCCGCCCATAATTGCGTGAGTGTTGCAGGTGCTGGCTCTTGTGCACGAATGGATCGTTTGATAATATCCTAAACATTTCGATGGGGTTCATGTCTGGCGATCTAGTTGGCGAATTCACTCGTTGGAATTGTCAGAATGCTCTTTAAATCAATCACGAGTAATATTGGCCCGGTGACATGGCGCATTGTCCTTTTGGAAATCCTATCGTTGTTAGTGTACATGAATGAAGTGCATGAAGGGCTGCAAATATCACCAAGTAGCAGGACATAACGATTTCCAGTCAATGCTAGGCCTAATATGATCTAAACGCTGCCATGTTAACACGCCCCACACCATGATGGAACCACCACCTGCTTGCACAGCGCCTTCCTAACAACTTGAGTCCATGGTTTCATGGGGTCTATGTCTCACTCGAATCCTACCATCATCTTGCACCAACTTGAATCATGACACATCGGACCAAGCTATATGTTTCCAGTCATTTAAGGTCCAACGAATATTTTACGAGCCCAGGCGAGGCACATCTCATCTGCGTTGGCGTGCTGTGAGTAAAGGAACTCTTGTCGGCCTTCTTCTGCCATATCCCAGTGCCAAATTTCGTTGCACTGACCTCATATACACGTTTCTAGTACGTCCTTCTTTGAATGTGGGTATTATATGACGTAGTGACGCGTGTCCGTTACGAAGGACCATTTTGCTCAGAGGTCTCTGATGACGAGCATTTAGCAGTCGTGGTCAGTCATTGCTGTGTTCATGAAGAAAGGCAATGACTGAAATGAGGTATTCTCTGTAGAAGTTTGACACTGTAGATCTAGGAATGTTGAATGCCTGCACCACTTCAGAAATGAGTGTCTCATGCATCTAGCTCCAACTATCATTCCGCGTTCAAACTTTGAAAATTCTCGTCGTGTATCCATAATCAAGTTACAAGCCGTTTCAAACGACTGCTAATAGTCGAATTGATAGTACTGATACCGATCTGCCTATTTATACATCTTTTATGCAATGCAAGGAACACCTGAAAATTTGCATACGACGTTTTCATGACTTTAGGCACTTCAGTTTAGAATAAGTGATCTCTGAGACAGTCATGGTCAAACAGTCTTGGAAGGAGGAATAATGCCAAGCTATTGGTAATCTGGGAAATAAGCGTGGTTGATGTAACAATCACACCTGTAAGATATAATCGATGATGCGTTTTGAGGTCGTGCGCAGAGACAGGTTGAAACGGGACATCCAAGAACTGATCTGTAGAATATAGTGGGTTGCTGGATGAGACGAATCATCCTTGAGGTCATTCACAAAATACTTTCACTTGACGGGGGGAGGGGGAGATTTCGAAACTGTGTACAAAAGTGAACGGTAAAAAAATATCTATGTAATAACGCACTCTTATGTACTGAATATCCAGTTTATTATGACTGGTTCACCTGATCATGCTGTTCGCTAGAAAGCCAAATTAGTATAAAAAATGAAAACTTACTGCTTATCACATTAATAGAATTGATTAGTTTGTGAAGAAGTTACGATTAAACAACGTGATTTGGCAGACATTGACCGTGGGATGATTATAGGAGCTCGGAGCCATTGAGCGAATATCACCGAAACCACCGCATTCGTGAAATGTTCAAGAGATGTTATAAAGTGCTTGAATACTAGACTCTCAGTCAAAAAACTGGATCTGCAACAGTTTGTGGTGGACTAGTGAATGCTCAGGCGGAACGGAGGCTGTCCAGAATTCTAAAGGATAACTGAAGCAGAATACTGCAGCAAATTACAGCACATCTTAATCAAAGATTCTCTCAAAATATTACTGAATGCAATTTTTGTCATATACTGTAATGTATGGGATATGGAAAGCCACTTGCAGGCAACAAGAGAAAAAATCTCTATTTTGCACAGGAGCACAAGGATTGGACAGTCGATATTAGAAACAAGTGTTACTAAGGAGAATCGAAAAGTTACCAGATCACAAATTAATTTTAAATATTCAAAGCAACCAAATTGTATTTTGTAAAATTTATTTATTGTCTCGTTTTTCAACATAATCGTCGCATTTTTTTATGTAGCATCCCCCCTCCCCAAATCAAATAAATTTGTATACAAATATTTAATTATTGGTAGAAATAAGATGTAAACGAGGGAAATTTGGCGTTTGGTATTGGCTTCATTCTGCAAAGTTGGAGCCGGTATTTGGTGCTCGTGTAATTCTTTCTCCCCGAATATAAATTCAATGGAGAGATGAAAAACATTGGGTCTGCACTCCACAAACATATTTTTTAAGATAGCAGTTCGTTTGCTGTTGTTGTTGCGATCTCCCCGTGCACAATCTCAATCATCCACTCTCCAAATCATCCAATGTCACAAATTGCTCCACTCAAACAAAACTTCATTGAGATGCAAGAAAACTGAATCAAATAAAAATAAAAGCAAAAGTTACGCTCCCTATTTGGCCAGAAAATCTACAAAAAAGGTGGTTTCGGGGCTTCTCTTATCCAGGGGCCGCATCTAGAAAGGGGACACAAACAAAACTTGGATTTTACTCGTAGTAATCGTGGATAGATGGATTTTTGCTTTAAACTATGGATCACGAGTACTTGATTTTGGAATAAGATTAAGATGTGGAAAAGTACTGTACTACGCATCGGTAGCATAAATAACGCATTTGGTAACCCTTCCATCGTCATTGTTTATCTCTTCTTTATGTCGTTATCTAGGTTGTTTCCTTTTTAAGAGGTTCCAGCCATGTTTAACTTCAGCTTTTCTCAGCTTAAAATGGAATAGCAGGGATATACAGTGACAGTTATTAAAGTTATTATTGCAGGAGACTATTGTGTGAGGTCACGAATTTGTTTTGGTACGTTTCCTAGTGTTTTGCAGACCGATCTTTTCGGATTGCGCATAATGATAATCTTAACGGCCTCCACGTTTGGTGCCACCAGGGCCGACCCCGGAC
>JAHWFO010011039.1:0-16710 GCA_023313115.1 Rhysida immarginata
TGCGGAAGAATTTCTGCGTCGCCAGCAGATGCAGCTAATTTTGTATCATCATCATAGAAACACTCTCTGCGAAGTCTGCTGTATTATTTTAGCGATAAGATGGTTGGGCACCGGGTTCATGCTCCGTGATAGTCAGGGCTTATGTCTCTGGGAGCCAGAAGGGACTGATATAGTATTTGAAGGGCATTTTGGTCGTTAAAAACGCCGGATTGTAATGACTATCCCGTTTGGATGGGCCAGACTGTGTAGACGCTCCCATGTGACTGTCAGGAAGGGACACTGTATCTCCCCCTTACTTGACCATAAAAGGAGCGTACACTACGCGGAAGCGTTTGATCTGTGCAGGAATATTTGTTTCGGAGATACGTGGGGTTGGTCACTGCTCATGGCCACAGGCGGGGTATCATGCCCATTAGTATTTGTACCTGGCAATCGAGCGTAAGCAGAACACATACTATCGAGCATAAACCGTGTGCCAATCAGCCCGTGAGAACCGGAGAATGTTCCGAGGATTTGTAAACAATATAGTGTTAGTTAGAAGGGGCCCCTAGTTTTGAATTAAGGAACAAGTTTATTGGATTTGAGATAATGTTTTGCATAAAAGTAAATAAAATAAGAGTGACATTCAATATCACGTAGTCATGTGTGCTTTCTTTGTTGGTCCGAACTCATAACTAAGCCCACCCCGACGTAAAGCCTAGAAGGCTATACTAAATTTTGGTGGGGGTGGTTGAACGTTACATTGGCGCCCGAACAGGGACCAATAATCCGGGATTGCTGGATTTATGAGGGCCGCCTGATTGCGTGATATAGACGACAATTTTTTGAGGGGGGGTTGTTTTAGAAAAAAATAGTATATGTTAAATATCCGTAAGTGCATGTAAACTGTGTTTGTAGAAGACTGTTACATCTAGTGCTGGTGTTTGGTTCTGGTACATAAGAAGGGGTGTTATTGTTAGTTTGAGAGGTATGCTTTAGCGTGCTGTTCTGTGTTGGGGAATTTTAATTATAAGAAAAAAAATGCCTGGAGACGGGGGTGATGCAGGCACCAAGGCGTTGCCCCAGAATTGGCTGGTTTTACTGGAGCAGTGCCAGCATTTGTGGGGGAGGAAGGGGGCGTAACAATTAAAGCGTATTTAGCTAGCATCGACAGGATCGGGGCCCTAGCCAATTGGACGCCTGAAATTAAAGTGACCATAGTACATTCCAAATTAAAGGGAGCCATGGCCAAACGTACTGGCATTAAGATCAGAGGAGCTAGAAAAGAAAAATAAGAGAGCATTAAACGTCGTGGAGACCGGGGAGATGAACCCGGGCGGCGAAGCCAGTGGCAGTGGAATGTGGCCCAGTCAGAAGATGTCAAAAACTAGCGCCCCGGGGTCCGAGCTGATGAAGCAACAAGGGCACGGGTGTAATTGCCATGAGGCAATAAAAAAATTGGAGGGCGTGGTGGAATTGTTGACTCGAGCAATGGAGAAGTTAGTTGTGATGCAGTCAAACATACCTGTGACGCAGATAACCTCTGCCCCAAACGAAACGCGAGCAGTGGTGCCTCGAGGGTCAACGTTGAACACTGGCTGCACCACGCCCATGTAGCGTTAACGCAAGTGGGCAGCTTGAGGGGCCGGTGTTAACACAATGTGGTGAGGGTGGAACCAGTCTTGCAACGGTGTACCTACAGGGACAGCCCGTCTCGATGCTGTTTGACACTGGCTCTCAAGTGTCGCTCATCGACGAGGAGGCCTACCACCAGCTGTCCGGCCCCCCGTGCATGTAACGGATATGACAATCAAAGGCATAAATGGAAATTGCCTGAATTTGAAGCAAGGGGGAATGTTGGACGTGGTAATCCAGGGCCGTCATATGGGGACTCGGATGTTTTTGATTCATTCGTTCGCTGATCGCCCATATGACAGCATATTGGGGATGGACATATTATAAGGACTGACGTTTCAGTATGCATCATCCCAGGTTTTAGCGGGTGTAGATGTGTTACCGATGGAAAATCTAACCCCTGGGGTTACGTACGCTGAGGCCCAAGCCACATATGGGGACTGCAATGAGCAAGGTATGCGGACTGGGGGTTATTTTGCAAATAGGTCTAATGAGTCACCATGGGGTTTTCAACCAGAATTTGTCATGGTAAGGAAACCAAGCCATGGGAGAATGGGAAGGTCAGTGCGATGGTTGGGCCCATTCGAAGTATGTGCGACCGATGGTATGGGATGGGTGCAAGTCAGAGGAGTGAAGTTCAGGTATGTCATATGGGTTAAATCTGGGCAAGTGTGGGCAAAATGGGATGTGGGATCTGAAGGAATAGAGAGGCCCCAACCATAGTTGGTTAGCAACGGCGAGTCTGGTGGGTTGAGACTGGAGGTAGGTGGTGAGACGCGCTATATGGGATAATAATGATAATGAAGTGCATTATGGGGAAGGAGCACTGAGTGAGGGTATGGACCACTCATTTACGACGCAAGTAATGGGCCATGGTCAGAACTTGTGTTGGCTGGACGCTGCAGTGCCACAGTTGTCTTACCAGCCGGGCACATTACAACTGGGGGAAGTGGCTACTGCTGGTATGTTGTACGTGAACACAGACGAGACGGAAAATTGGGCGCCTCAAGAAAGTTTAGCCGGATTGCACCCCGGGGAAGATAGACTGTTGGAAACTCCCGCGATGGAGCAGGGTATTAAGATAGCATCAAGGGACGTTCAGTCGAGACAAGTGTTCCTGGTTGATGTCGCTGTGGGAACAGAAGAGCCCTCAAGAGTGGATACAGGATTTGGGGCACAACTAGGGGCAGATGCTGTCGCGAAAACAAGGTGGCTATGGCAGGAGGGGATGAAGATTGTTGAGGAGGTCCGCAGTCAGGCATAGACTGCAGTTAACGCAAAAAAGAATGCGGAAGTATACGTAGTGAAGGCAGCAAACCCAAGGGGCCAAATGGAGCGAAAAAAAGGGTTGAAGGGCAAGCAAAGTGCCCAGCAAGGATAGTGGCAAAATTAAAAAGGAGGGAGAGACGAATGGTAGTGAACAGAAATCGGGAATTAAAGTTAAAAAGGGGAATAAGAAGGAAAGTGCACCTGACGTGCAATACGTGAATAGTGGTCACGATGAGGTGAGAATGGACCAAGGGGAATCAAGCGACGATAAATATGTGGACCTGACGATTGTGTTAGGGCGAGGGGCGACTGGATTTTGTTATTTGAAATGGTAGTCTGGTATCTGTGATTTGAAATGGTAGTCTGGTTATGTGTATGGTATTGTGTAGGTGTTAATAGGTGTAGGTGTGGTTGGTTATTGTCATGTATGTTTGTCTTGAATATTATGTGGTTATTAGTGAGTCATCGTGGTTGGAGTGGGAAATTGTATGTAAAGTCTAGTGGGTGTTGGAATGATTTTTTTTTTGATTTTTTTTGTTTTGTTTTATTTAATGTCATTATGTGGAAATAGGTCGTTCTCGAACGTAACCCCGTTTGGGGTATTTTCGAGGCTTTCCGTCGGGCGCATGTGACGTTCCGGGGTGCTGGAAGTCTCATGGGTCCGGCGGAGAGAGAGAGAAGAGGGGGTGCACTAAGGGTGGTTTAGTAATTTGTAGTAAGTGTTCAAATTTGTAATTAGGAGTGACATTACAGTAGGTGTTCAAAATGCCGACGCTGAGCCTCAATGCTCGAAATCGTTTGTCTAGTGTTTGAAAAACCCGGCGATGTGGGTGATCACGGTCTGGAAAACGCTGTTGGTAAATCCTTTCCACTTCAGTAGCATTACCCTGTGCCTCGCCGTAGACGAGATGCATGTCCGCCAGCTCCGCATTAGTCAAGCGATCCATTTTACGACAATGGAGTTACATGTTTCGTTTGCTCTCTTTTAAAGGAGAGAACACGAACAATTTACATGTTTAGATCCTAATTTACATGGACCCTACCATTGCCGTCCGGGTAACGCACATCCATTCCTACCTCGTAAAAGTTGCATTATTTCTGTAAGGATGCATTTCCGGACCCATGTTTATAGGATAAATTTTGTTCCCTGCTACAAACAGTACATGGTATTTCATTCTTGACCTACCTTTCTGAATCACCCTGTATAAAGCGCGGCCTTGTACGCTTGTGGGTTAATAACATTCAAATTTGCCATGTCCGTTGTAATGGAATACCTGCAAGCCATGTGGAAAAATTCCCTTTGCTCTCCGCAGCATGTAAGCCTGCCGTTCGTCATCGGCGGTATCAGATTCCAGCCAAATACCAATTCCATTTCAGTAAGTAGAGCCACGGGTTCCTGCTTAATTCCGGCTAAAGGGCCCGGCCAAGAGTTGGGAATCTTTTCGAATATGTATTTTCTTACAATCTTAAAAGTCTTATTTTCGCTAACGTTGACGAGGGTTCCGCTTGCGTTCCATTCAACACAATCTCCGTTCACTGGCTCCCGTTGCTTTCATCCTTGCTTTCCGCCAACAAACTCGTTGAGCCACTTTCATCTCTTATTTCATGGCTAGTCTCCACCGGTCTACTCCTTTCCGACCTCGTTCGCCGCCTTTTACTACCTGACTTCTCTTTTCTCTTTCTCACCTGGCGAGGAGCCCCATACCCTCCTGATGTCACTAAATTCCGTTTTGCTACGTCAGACACGTCAGCTCAACTGTACATGGGGCCGAGTGGGGCAAAGCGGAGTCCTTGTGAATTGGATAGCAAATTCGGCTTGGACGGGGAAATCGTTATTAGCGTCCCCAGCAACGTTTATTTCTCGAACATTTCTGGCCATGATAATTGTGCTACTTTGTTATTATTATCCTTCCGCGATAAAGCCAGGTAGGAGTAGAGTATGGATTTCTCTCGTTACGCCTTAACCTGTCTAATTGCATATTGAGAGACAGGAGCAGCGCAGAGCAACTAATACATTTTGTTTCCCATAAAGACGACTATTTGCTGGTTAGGAAAGCTAGTGGAGCGGTACTTGGAGTGCTCGCATTTTCGTTGTCGTAGCGCACTCGTTATTCTCCAAATCTTTAATTAATGGAACCTACAAAGACTGTGATACGATAGTTATGTTAATACGTATTTTTAGCGTAAGAGATAACTGTTGGATTTCATTGCTAACTGGAAAACTTTATTTGTTTCTATCTTTTACTCTAGCCCAAGCTCGGGTTAAACTACATTGTTGAGATGAGGAACATGTATTCAACGATGTCACTATAGTAATGTCGAGAAATCTTAGCTGAAAAAGTAGATAATGACTGACCCAAAGCTCTGCAACTGGAAAAGTGTCACAAGAGTCGTGTTCATAAGCTGCTGCCATGACACGTCGCAGAAAGGAAGAGGAACTGTCGGAGGCTCTATGAGGGTTATCTCGCAGCAGAACGATGAAAGTACTGAAAGTCACTTTGGGTGAAGCCTACGTCTACCTCAACGATTGCGACAAACCCCATGCGATTATTACCATCCCCGTGGAGTGAAGCCTATCAAAAGTGGTCTAAGTAATGTACGGAAAATTTTTCAAAAGGATTTATGGTGATTGCGGGATACTCGTACAACGGCAAGCTCACATTCAGAAGAGTAGACAGGATGGCTAAGCTTCCTTTACAATTAGCAGCATGCTCTCAGTCCAATTTTCCCACGAGGAAATACCTGCATTGTATGGAGAGGACAATAGCAAAGTTTGGCTGCATAAAGACAAAGTCTCTACTCGACCGTTGAATTTATGTTGGATTTGGAAGAAGAAACTGGAATTCGCGTTATACCCTGTCAAGTCACCAGATGCATCCCCGATTTCTGTGGATTTGATTATTGAATCGAGCCCTTGCTCGACGCCGTCCAACAATCATTGAGAGTGTCTGAAAAGGCTGCAAACAGGAATGGAACAACATTAGCCTCACCGTTCTGCAGACATATCTTCTACAGTGGAAGACACGGTGCAGGGCAATAGTCCATAACCAGGGTCACCAAAAAAACACAATCGTTTTCTTCGTAAATTTTCTCCTCCAAATCGTTATCATAGATCATAATCAACCTCGTGTACTTGCCCTCGCTTACATTTAGAAGAAATAATGAGAACCCATTGCCAACTCATCGTATTTGGCATGAAGCTTCACCTTGACGAACAGCAAGAAGAAACTATATGATTGATGGATGATTCCACAGTTATGCTTTGGCCAAAATGTGGGATCACTGGCAATATTGTTTAAAATCGCTCCATATGGCGATGAATTTATTCCAAAAGGAATCTCCTAATGGCCAGATCGCACAACCGTCGATCCAGTTTGGTAAGGATATCTTTGTTTATCATGAGTGTTTTTGTCTATAATAATCAAAGATATAATGAATAGTAAAAAGCCTAAAAGACGCTGTGGATACTTACTCAGATGAAGGTAGGAGAAACGACATTCCACTTTTTCAAAGAGAAGTTTTATTCAGTCCTATACAGGGGTTGGACAAGATAAAGTGAACACCAGAAAAAACGTTACAAATTGTTTAATAATAAGGTGTTGAGCCTTCTTTTGCCGTGGAATTGATTCATACAGTCCTTGAATAGTTTCCAATGGGATTTTGTACCACTCTTCAACCAAACAATTTGCCAATTGTTGAAGAGATGAAGGGGGAGAAAATCTGTTTGAGTTGCCTCTCCAAAATTGACCATACTTTTTCAATCATATTCAAATCTGGCGATTGAGCGGGCCATGGAAGATGCTGGACTTCGCCATCGTACTCTTCAAACCAGTATTTCACGATAATGATTTTTCGATTGAAAAAATGGAAGGAAAAATTCTGCGACCTGGGTTCGAACCAGGAACCTCGACTATCATGGCCGACGCCTCTACCAATTGAGCTATCGCAGACACCTGGACAGCCAAGCTGTCTTAACGTGTCTTAAAGACAACCAAGTTGTCACGGTTGAAAGCCCAATGGGAGACGGGAACCTGGCCCGCAAATCGAGAATTTCTCCACCCCAAACCATCAGGAAGTTGATAAACTCACAAGTAAATAATAATGATTATAAACTGGAGATGCTCTCCAAGCATAGGTAATGATTTTTTGATTGAAAAAATGGAAGGAAAAATTCTGCGACCTGGATTCGAACCAGGAACCTCGACTATCATGGCCGACGCCTCTACCAATTGGGCTACATATATGGCTGAATAAACTTCTTTATGGAAAAGTGGCGCGTTATTTTTCCTACCTTTCTCTGAGTCAAAAATGTGTTGCTGATTTTCTGAGACAAAGCAGAATCGTTTTTTACTATCGACTCCGAGCGATTTAGAATTGGCACTTTGAATTGCGAGTGAATTTTTCTACTAACCAGCCGGCATCAGGCTCACTGCAATCTCGTTGAATCTAAATGGAATGCATCGAGAACCGAGGCATGCAAAGAGCGCTCGTTCCACAAAAGAATAGCTGCATCCATACCCACCTGAACAGAAGAAGAGACAGTCATTTGGCATAGTCAATGACAGTCCTTTGTTCCTAATTCGCCATCTCATAGATATTCGTAGCTTCCAGTTTGTTCTTTTAGAAATTAACTATAAGATTACGATCAGGAACTTGCAGGCCGAGCTGATACCAGCTATTATTGTGAGTGATGAGGATATCATCATTTGCCATCCTCTGCGCTCATATTTTGCTAAAAGTCCTCATTCATACATATGTTTTTTCAACTCTTCCCATATTTTCCAGGTATTGTGAGGCATCTTTTGTGCACGCATTTACCGCCGGTTTTGATGAGATCGGGAAATCTTACAGTTTTCACTGATGTAATTCACCCAGCAGTTTTCATCAGTGGCTATGCCTCCGGCTAAGCGGGCATCAACAAAGCTCGATTATAATTTCCATCTACATAGTTGTTTGCTCCACGAACATAGAGCAGAAGCATCTGGAAATGGAATAGCTCTATGTTCTTAGGGTTCTGCGATAACCTTGCAGTTCTGAACTCATTTAACTCATTTTTTGATTGGTTATTTCATCTACACTCACCCTTGTCAGGAATTTTTGTGAAAAATGAACAGAGCAAACGGGGGGTGAAATTCAAAGAATGAATTTTAATAAAACTGACAAATTCTTATAAACGTTCTTGCGAGTAAGGTCAGTATAAATGAATTAATAATAGAATACAAATAATCATTAGTCCAGATCAAATGCTGATTCTTCAGCTGGTAAGGTAGGTTCCTGGTTAATCCCTTCTTTACATCCAAGACGAGCTGAGTACGGGGATGGAGTAGAAGAAAGCGAATCCGTGACCAATGGAGGAACGTCCGATAGGTAAGTTGAAGTGGTCCAAGTATTCGGTACCGCACAATCGGAAGGCGGCAACCTTTTCAGGTAAATCGACCATGGAGGAACAACTGTTCAGAATAGAACCAGATGTTAATATTGTATAACTTAGAGGTAAGATCTTAATTAATCAGTTTTAATTAATCGAGCACTAATTTTTAACGATACTACTGATACCAAACAAGGATGATCCCGTGTCCAAGCGCGGACATTCGCGAGGGCGCCTAACGCGAATACCGGCTACATCAGCGATCGGGACAGTCTCCTCGAGTGTTTCGACCTTACACGGAAGAAAGAACGCTGAGTCGTGTGTCGTGGACCGTGGAAGGGGGGGAACCGAAGTCCTGGGCTCAAGGAATCCACTGGCGGAACGAGTTGGCCCTTTGGTATCGGTAGCTATGCCTAGGTTTCCCGATGTGGTTTCGGGGGGCACGTCGTCGTTCGCTGTAATCTCCAATGCATCGTCCTCTTGAAGCACCAATGCTGAGGAAACTAGTTGAATGGAAGGGGAACTCCGAGAACAATCAAAAGTTTCAACACTAAAGTCAGTCTTTGATACCGGAATATTAATTATCGAGAGTAACTTGCTTACTTTTTGACAGAGAGCTTGACTTGACGAATCTATGTTTCGCAGGGACCTTTCCAAAACGATCCTCGATGATATGCCGGCCGTGGCTACTATTCTCGGGGCGATGAGGGGCACTTCGTCGGCGGCAAATGGCTGCACTCCTTCGGCTCGGTTGGCCTGGTTCCGTGCCTATCCTCTGTCCTCGTTGAGAATTGCTTCTGGCTTCGGCAGGGGCGTCGTTCACTTTAACTTCAGAATACACATAGAAATCATGAGTCTTATCCTTAGTCTTACGATTTATGGAATTCCTCTGAAGTTTTTCGAGGTCCTCGTTGTGCAGTCGGTCCTTCATCCGCGTCAACATATCTCTGGTTGCGCATCGGATGATCCACTATTGCTCTCTGCCGTTCCTTGCTTGAGGTCCGCTTTTTATTTGCCTTTGGAGGATTCTGGGCCGATTCTGCGCAGATAATTTTCCAATAGTCTTTCTTCTCCTGCTTCTCTCTTTTCTTGGCGGGTGTATTCCGACTGTAGGTGACAGCTTCTCTTCTACTTCTTTATTTCCGTGTAAAATCCTCGGAACTTTTGTTTTCAGCTGTTCTTCCCTTCCGAAGATATGACACCCCTCCAATCGGTGTCATGAGACAGACCCGCTGCTTCCATTCTCGGAATGCATGTGCACGGGGCTCCGTGATATCACACAATCATTGTAAACAAAACTAGCTCCAGAAATGGCAGCACGCCGAGAGCTATCCGCATTTGAATGGGGGATGATTATTGGTGCCAGATGGATGTGTGCCTCAATGTCAGATGTAGCCAACACTTTGCAATTTTCCAGCACAACCGTTGCAAGGGTCTATCGAGAGTACACCCGACGAGCAGTTACAACCCATGTCGGACAGCGGACGGACCGCCCACGCCTCATTAATGTCAGAGGTGTTCACAGGGTCACCCGACTTACAACTGGAGACCGAAGGGCCACAGCGGGCCAAATCACCATGCGGTACAACCAGGGACGTCCCACAACTGTGTCCGTGACGACAATTCGGCGAACCTTGGCAGCTGCAGGCTTTGGGAACAGGAGGCCACGACGGCTGCCACTCTTGACAGCTGCACATCGTCAGCAACGCGTAGCCTGCGCCAACCAACATCGACATTGAACCGATGAGGACTGGCGAAGGGTTACCTGGTCCGACGAGTCACGTGTTTCAGCTGTATCGGGCCGATGGTTGTGTCCGTGTCTGGCGCAGGCCACATGGACTCCGCTTGTCCGGTGGACACCACTCAGGCAGGTGGAAGCTCCATATTTGTCTGGGGTGTTTTCTCGTGGCATGCAATGGGTCCATTGGTGCATCTGACATACACTCTGCATGCTACTTCCTACGTCGATCTGCTTGGGGACCACCTGTATCCCTTCATGAACTGATTTTACCTCGCGGGCGACGGCTTCTTCCAGGAAGATAATGGACCTTCACACATGAAACGGAACATGGCCCCCTGTACCCCTTCATGGCCCTTGTGAAACGGCAGTGGCTGGAGGAACATGCTCCCGACTTCACGACGATGATTTGGCCTCCACGTTCCCCAGATTGCAATCCCATTGAACATTTGTGGGACATCATCGAACGATCTGTCAGGTCGTCACAAACACTACTGGTAAATGCAGCATCGTTGTGGAGTGCAGTGGAGGCGACATGGCTTGCAGTGCCTGTGGATGTGTTCCGGGGACGGATCAACTTTCTTCCATGACGAGTCGCCGCCGTTATCCGGGCCAGAGGGGGCTTAACACGTTATTAGGCAGGTATGCCATGACTTTTGGTGAGTGAATGTATAACCTTCAGAAATTTACTGACCATATTTGAAAAGATGTCTATGAGAATACGGAAATTAAAATTTTCAACCTAATTTTCTGTAAAATGGTTAAGGCTATCCGAATGAAACTTGCACAATAAAAACAATTTTCTAGCTGAAGAATGATACCGAATTGAAGGCAATGTCAGCAAATGAAACTGAATTATAACTGATCCGGTTCATCATCTTCAAAAACGTGATGTCACGCTCAACAGCAAGTGAAAGCAAGGAGTCACTAGATGGCACCCATTTTGCTCTCGTAAGTCTTTGGCAACTTTGTTGGATTTAGGTCAAAAGTCATTTTGCCTAGAGATTTGGGACCCACAAAAGGCACTTTGGTGGCCTGAGATCTTTCGAATAAGCCCTTAACCATTAAAATAGATAAATTTTTTCGATCACTTTTGCTGCTGGCAAAATTGATAGTGGTAACAAATATCTTCATCATCATCTTCCCATGGTTAAGTAAGTGTTGGGGCTAGTCACTACAATCTTTAAGTAAGTGTTTTAAAATCCACGACCAGTTCTTTCCACTTTGTCCTTTTTACGGATGGCGGTATCTGCACCCCTTCCATCCAACATTGCTATCCGGACTTGTGATCGGCATAGTGGTTGAGGAAATGGCTTAACCACTGCTGTAAGATAATAGCAGCACCCGGGACCCACGGCTTTACGTGCCCTCCGTGGGGTCGAGACAGAATGCCACTAATGGTCCCATCCAGTAGCTGATCGCGTCGCACGTTGCTTCACTTCACTGACCGTTTCTGCGTTCCGTTGAAATTAATCAGGTAACAGATAAACAAATGCGAGTATAAATTATTGGTACTGATTGGTAATAAAGCCCATTTAAAGCTCTTGGTATATACGAGGTCTGTTAAAAAAATAACTGAATTTAAAAAAATATAATTTTTATTTATTATACAGCTTATTAGTCTTTGTCTCTATCAAAGTACTCCCCTCCTCTATTCACACACTTGTTCTAGCGGTGTTCCCACTTTTCCATGCAGTCCTGGAAAACTTCTTTTGGAATACCCTTCAATGCGAGTGACGAATGTTTCCTAATATCATGAATGGAGTCGAAGCGGCGTCCTTTCAGGAACGATTTTACTTTTGGAAACAAGAAAAACTCGCAGGGAGCTAAGTCTGGGGAGTAGGGAGGTTGGGGGGAAAACAGTCATCGACTTTTTGCAAAAGAAACTGGCGTATTAACAAGGCTGATGAGGCAAGCGCATTGTCATGATGAAGGAACCGGGTTGTCTTGCCACAACTGTGGTCTCTTTTTGCGATTCACGCAAAATTTCACGTTGCATCATTGCTCTCGTATCGGACATTGCAAAAATCGCCACGAACACTGAAACACGTTGCACTCAAATGGCATTAACTCGGAAACTAAATAACATGTAAAAATTTGTAAATAGTCCATTAGGCAGAAGGATATTGGAATTGCAGTGCTGCCAACCGCTCGTCGCTACGACAATCAGTTGCCGCGTAATTAAAAAAGTTCTATATTTTTTGAACATACCTCGTATACGAGGATTGTTCATCAGAAATACGTTTGGACTGAGCAGCTGCGAAGTTATCCCTTAGAGAATTGTTGTTTATATGCATTTTCATGTACTAACTGAGTCGTCTGTTGCACATATTAGAGTTGTGATTATGTTAGAAGGTAGTGTTCATGGTAGATAATCTGCGTGCTGTTATTCTATTTTTGGCAGCTGAAGGGCGTCAGTCAATGAACTTGTGCGAGAATGAAAACTGTATACGGTGACCATGGTTATTCTCATATGGTAATGATTTTGAATGGTGCAAGAAATTTCAACAAGTAAGGAAATCAACGAAAGATTTGGCCCCTCCAAGAAAGTGGATGGTCCTAAGTGGAAGATGGAAGATTCACCGTACAGTTTTGACTTGTCCCCGTCCGATTTCCATATCTTTGGCCCTCTAAAACAATCACTAAAAGCATGGCTGTTCAATTCCTCCGCTAACGTGGGTTTGCTGTTCTGCAATGGTTCCGCCAGCAGCCGCATGAATATTGCCAGGTGAGCATCTATAGATTAGTCCACCAAAGGGATTCATGCATTAATGTTCATAGAGATGTCTTTTAAATTTTTTAATGAAATATTGTTTCATATGCTCTAAACTTGTTCCTATTGAGTTGTTCCTAAACTTGTTCCTAAACAATCCTCGTAAGTTTTATACAGGGTAAGTACAAAAGTCTGAACCCCCCTTTTATTTTTTGAACCGAAGCAGATATGTCAATTTTGATGAATCCAATGAATAGGAAGTTGTGGGTGTCCCATGGTGCACTTTTCATCATCCCAAATATGCAAATTAGGACACATTCAAAATTTATCTCAAAAACCGTAAAAAAACGGATAGAGAAAAAGACGCAATTGCAAACTTGTTCAGCATAAAAAAACAAACAAAACAAAAAAAATCATCCAAATCGGACCAACCAATCACCCACAATCACGTGGTGAACTGTTTGTAGCTTACAAACAGTCACACTGAACAAGGAAAACTGAATGTTGATATTTCCACCATGTAAAGCATGCAAATCAAAAAATTAACATAAATTTCCATACTCACATTCACTTTCATGCGGAAAAGCAAATAAAAGGCACGTTTCAGCACACAGAAGACAGAACAATTCCAGGAATGCAAGCTACACTTTTTCGGAAATGGTCAACATGATCTGCTTCGGAGAGGCAAGGAGAACCTACATGCTGCAGTTAGGTTGTATCGAGAGAGATACCCTAACGAACGCCATCCATCTCGTCAAACAATGCGTCACATTATTCAAAGATTCGAGGCTACAGGGAATGTTAATGCAGAACGAGGACGATCAAGGACACAAGGCGACGAGGATAAAACAACACTAGTTCTGACTGCAGTTGCTGCAAATCCCCACACAAGCAGCACAGCAATTGCTGCAGATGTTGGGTGCCATCAGAGAACTGTTCTCAACATTCTACACGCACATCATTTTCACCCATACCATATTCATTGTCACCAGGAGTTACTGCCATTGGATTATGACAATCTGCAACTGGTTACTTACCTGCCTTCTGTAACTGGTTACTTACCTGCCTGGATGACAATCCAAACTTCATTCATGAGGTGCTGTGGACAGATGAAGCCCAGTTCACCAGGGATGGAGTTATCAACAGGCACAACCATCATCATTGGGCAGACGAAAACCCAAGATGTCTGCGAGAAGCAACTCATCAAGTGAACTGGAGAATCAATGTGTGGTGTGGATTGTACAATGACACTGTGGTTGGACCGTATTTTTACGATGGAACACTGACTGCAGAACGCTACCGGGCTGAAATTCTCAACGTGGTAGTCACAGACTTCATTGACAATTTGCCATTGGCCTCGTATCAGCGCACGTGGTTTCAGCATGATGGAGCTCCTCCACTTTACGGATTGGTCGTTCGCGAGCGTCTAAGTGAGAAGTTTGGACAACAATGGATTGGCCGAGGAGGACCAGTTCGTTGGCCACCCCGCTCCCCTGATTTTACACCACTTGACTTTTTCTTGTGGGGATACCTGAAGGACAAGGTTTATGCTACGCAGCCCCCCTTACTGGAGGATCTGGTTCAACGAATCCAGGAAGCGTGCCGAGGTTTTGGCGTCAGTTAGGTTCCGTGACCAATAGTGTTATAGTGCCTACGGTCGTGATATCGAGCATTTTGTTGATTAACGTTTTTTTAAACTGTTTGAAGTAACTTGTTTGTGCAGTGTGATTGTAAGCTACAAACAGTTCACCACGTGATTGTGGGTGATTGGTTGGTCCGATTTGGATGATTTTTTTTTTGTTTTGTTTATTTTTTTATGCTGAACAAGTTTGCAATTGGGTTTTTTTCTCTATCCCTTACGGGTTTTGAGATAAAGTTTGAATGTGTCCTAATTTGCATATTTGGGATGATGAAAAGTGCACCAAGGGATAGGCCACCCACAACTTCCTATTGATTGGATTCATCAAAATTGACATATCTGCTTCGGTTCAAAAAATAAAAGGGGGGTTCAGACTTTTGTATTCACCCTGTATAGTAAACAACTCTTACTAAAAGTAAATATTGATAAGCTTTAAAATAATAAGGTTTTTATTTTCATTATTATTTAAACGAATGACTTTATATTTCTGGTTCTTAGAGCGACAATTTAAAAATCTGTGGATCACATTTTACAGCTGTTTGCAAAAAACGAAAAAAAGAAACTCTTCGAAAAAAAAAAAATGAGTTATCTAGATTCCAAATCAGAAGAACGCGCGTATGAAAACATTCCATTAAATCATTCAATTTTCTTCAACTCTTAGAAATACTCGTCTGATTCCACAAACTAAACGCAGTGGATTCGAAAGTGATTGCTTCTCGCGATAATAGCTGCTTTAATAAGATCTTTTTTTCCTAAAGAATCCACTAAATCAATTTATTTTCTTGCTGTATTATAAAGTGCAACAGTAACTGAGAAGCTTGACTCATATTAACGTAATGTTGAGGCCTTGATCTGCTGTCTTCATCTCCTTATTGTTGAGATTCATTTGACACATCAAACGCTAAAGCCTCAGATGCCATCCAATATATTACATGGGCGTCGTTTCTTATTCAACTCCGAAAAGTCAAGGATCATCGCCTAGGTCGCCTGAGGGGTTTTCCACGACATGATTTTTCAGTCTTACTCTTCGTACAGTCATGGTTTTAACAGAAATTACGCATGCGTCACTATGACAAATTGGCTGTGGCATAACGGGACAGTTGAACGGAACAAAGCTGCCATATTAAAAGCTCAGTAATGTGAGAACAAAAGGAGGGGATTTCTCGGACAAAGATGAGCGATGAAGGGAAGGGCAGAGAGAAAGGCATTACATCGGCCTTCATTCCACGGAAAGGGTTAAGGAACAACCTTTCCTGAAGAAAATCAGTTGAAAGGGTTCACGCCATGATTAAGCGGAAAAAAGACGGCAGAACTTTAAACATACATGTGCAAGAGAAAATTAAAGAAATTTAAAAAATGCCACATTCCTTTTAACTTGTTCCTCTTTAATATGTTATGAATTCTTGCCTTCACTAAAATAATTAAAACAAAATTTAAATTCTAAATGAAACGGAGCCTCGCCAGTCACGACCTATAATTCTTCTTAAATGAATTTGTTCTTATGTAACAAATAAATCTTGAAGTACTATGTCCCACGAGTAATTACATGTTAGTGTGAAGGCATTTAGGATCACCATTTATTTAAACCATGCGATATGTAATATAAATAAACTGAAATGTAAATAGCAAATTAGATATTCGATTAGAGAGTCTTAGAATTTTCAAAGACCAATACAGTATGTTGTATTTAATTCTTTCTGATGATACAGACAATTTGATTAACAGTTTACATATAACTTGTCTGAAATGACAAATATTTTATGATATTATATCCTATTTATTAAAATCGGTCAAAGGTCCCGGTATGCCCAACAGAGAAAAAACTCTAACAAAAACTCTAACAAAGGGGTATGCCGACCAAACAACAATAACACAAACTTAAAAACTTAACTATTCAACCTAGATGGATTAAAAAGCCAAATTCTCTAAAAAATATGGTATAACCAACATAAATGTTGGATAGGGAAATAGTCCCTAATACAAAGCAGAATAAATTATTATTCCGACTGCCACGTTTTGATACCAAAAAAAAACAAAAAAACCTGACCAATAAAGTATGACACTCCATGTCAGTTGGGGTGTCACATAGGTGCGGCGGGAACGTTCATACCTTGTTTTATTTATATATATATACCTTGTTCAGGGTGTTTCAAAATTATGTACAATAAATTTAGTGACATATTCTTCAGGCCAAAAAAAGACGAAAATGTTCTATAGCACTTTGTCTGGAAACGATTTATTTACGCGATACAGCCAACTAAACCCGTGGCTCCGAATTACAGGAATTGTTCAAAGTGCCCGCCACCAGCTCGCACGCACGCATCGGCTCGTTGCATGAGCGACCGTCTGATGTCATGGAAGAGTTCGTC
>JAHWFO010011067.1:0-13830 GCA_023313115.1 Rhysida immarginata
CCCCCCCCCCCCCTTCAGATCTCCATTCACTGTTCCAAGCAGCCAGTTCTCCCAAGCACCCGCGATCGCACTCCTACTTCCCACCGTCTCCTACACCTCTGCACAATTAGGGCACAGGATCCACCCTGCTTCCCGCTCAAACTTGGGTAGATGGACAAATGGTGAATGGCTTCCAGGCATGATCCATGATATATAGCAGCAGTGGACAGATTAAACCAATGCTGTTAATTTATTTATAATCCCCTGGCAAGTTCCTTTATATATCTGAAACAAGACCATTTGGTACTCCCCTGCATTGAAAATGATTTACTCCATAGTCTTCAAAATATGGTATGCTAATGATCCTATTTAACTTCTATGTAAAATCAGCAATGTGACAACACTTCTTCTGAGCATTCATTTTTCAATTGCCACTAGTGTACTTTGCTAATCAGACCTTACTATAAATGGCCCATGAGTTTGGGCACCCACATCCATCTTTCACAGCTTGAGGGAGGAGTCAGCTCATGAATTGGAATTGGACGCGAATTGGAATTGACTTTGAATTGGACGTAAATTCGGTACTGTTCGTGCGCGATTACTAATAGAGAGTTATCATTTATCATTGATGAAACTTTTCAGGTCTTGTTTCTCACCTTATGAAGTGACAGAGTGATTTTCCAGATTATAAAAACAACTTCCAGAAAATGGACCAATTTTATCTATACCCATATTAGCATATTTCTCGTCATGAACTTCAGTGGTGATAACCTAATCTTCTAAACTGCAATGATTTCAAGTTTCACTTGGTTTATGTCTAGTTAACACGCAGTTAAAAGTAAGAAATTCTCATTTACAATTGGACGAATCATTTTAGGATATACAGAGCGAGTCAAAAGTCTGTGACCCCTTCCTATCTTGGCTACCAATGTAGTTACGCAAATTCCAATACAGGGAATGAATAGGAACTTGAGAGCGCTCTACCTGATAGAACACCTTTCATCATCTCAAATATGCAAATCAGGACACATCCAAATTCTATCTCGAAAACCGTAAGAGATACACAAAAAAATTCCAATTGCACATTTGTTCAACAGCAAATTCCGAACAAAACAAAAAAAATATTCACCAAAATCCGATGAGCAGATCACCCACAATCCTCATTGCAAGCTCTGCCGCAGGACAATTGGCTCTTCCAAAGCAGAGGACCATGTTGATCATTTCCTGGTTAGTGTACTGTGCCATCTTGTTTTGGTCTGATTTTTTCTCAGCTTCAACATGCTTTTTTATACCAATTACACAGGAAAGTGGTGACTTATAGTAAATTGTGGAATTTTCCAAAACAGGGTGAGGATGGTGCATGCTTGGCAAATGGTATTCAGAAGAAAAAAAACACTCTGTGGTTACTTCTGAGACTTGAACCCAGGATCTTTGGACTCTGTTTCTCTTGTTTCCTCCTATGGCCTCAATCTTGACGGGAATCAAGGTTTTAATGTTGCAGAGCTTGCAAAGAGGATTGTGGGTGATCCGCTCATCGGATTTTGGTGAATTTTTTTTGTTGTCTTGTTTGGAATTTGCTGTTGAACAAATGTACAATTGGAATTTTTTGTGTATCTCTTACGGTTTTCGAGATAGAATTTGAATGTGTCCTAATTTGCATATTTGAGATGATAAAAGGTGCTCCATCAGATATTGCACCCTCACGTTCCTATTCATTCCCTGTACTGGAATTTGCATAACTACATTGGTATCCAAGATAGGAAGGAGGGAACAGACTTTTGACTCGCCCTGTATAGACCAGCTATGCAGAAAAAGGACTATAAAGTTAAGAATATCTGATGGTATTGAAAGTAAATGTATTCTTTATTTAAAAACTTTAATAGTTTATCTGGTAAGACAAATTATACAATTAAACGAAGATACTTCTTCATTGTCTAGAACTAAATAAAATTAAGGATCATAACAAATTTACAAAAGAAGAAGAAATAAACGAAAACTATATGTGTATACAGTTTTGTTTCTCTATATATACATAAACAGCATAAACTGTGAACGTGATATATATATGTAATTAAATATAAACTGAAAACTAAGATCTAGAAATAAAGAGTTGATCGTTAATTTGTCCATCAGATTAAGACTTATTAAATTTTCCAGATAGAGAATTTTCCAACAGAATTTCTCGAGTGCAAAATTAAAAAATAAACACTTTTAATAGTGCAACAATTTTGTTCCTTAGGAATCATTCAAAATAAAATTTAACTGATCATAACAACAGTTATAAGTTTATGTTTTCTGGTATTTGGCATGCTCTCCACCATCTCTGCTGTTCTAGTGCAGCCTGCTCTTCGATTTGAATAGCCCTCCTATACCTTTGTTGTTCTGCTTGAGTTATCTTTCTTTTTGCAGCCTGCTCTGGAGTTTCGAGTGACCTCCTGCGTCTTTGTTGTTCTGCTTGGGCCACTCTCCTCTTGGATGCCTCTTCTGGACTTTCGAGTGCTCTCCTGCGCCTCTGTTGTTCTGCTTGAGCCAACCTCCTCTTTGTGACTTGTTCTGGAGTCTGCATTGCCCTCCTCCGTCTCTGCTGTTCTGCCTCATACAGCCTTCTTTGTGCAGCTTCCTCTGGTGTTTGAAGTGCTCGTTTACGACGCTTCTGTTCTGCTTGGGCCGATCTCCTCTTGGCAACTTGTTCTGGAGTTTGCATCGCTCTCCTCCGTCTCTGTTGCTCTGCTTCATATAATCTCCTTTTTGTAGCTTGATCTGGTGTTTCAAATGCCCTCCTACGCCGCTGTCGTTCTGCTGCAATTGCCCTTTTCTCTGCAAGTTGCTCTGGTGTTAAACGTGCTCTCCTGAGTCTTTTCTGCTCGGCTCCTCTTAGTCTCTTTAATGCTATTTGCTCTTGCGTCTGATATTTTCTCCACTGATTCCATCGTTCTTCTGCTTCATGTGGATTAGTATCTACAAATATTTTATATCTCTATTAGTAATAATGGTCTTTAGTAATATAATAACTTACAAGCAATAAATATAAAA
Source organism: Rhysida immarginata (assembly GCA_023313115.1). NCBI lineage: Eukaryota > Metazoa > Arthropoda > Chilopoda > Scolopendromorpha > Scolopendridae > Rhysida > Rhysida immarginata. The sequence goes on from JAHWFO010011067.1 coordinate 3,013, forward strand.
ATTAAAAGAAAATTCAAATTAAAATATTTAAACACTAATGAAAAATAGGAAACCAAAAAAAAAGCATTACTTATGAAACGTGAATAAATTTATAATGAAACATTAGCTTTACTAAATACAAATGCAAAAAAATGAAAGAAGAATATCTTTCAGTCTGACCTTTTAAACAAAATCTGTGTATAAACAAGTGTATTTTAAAATTTCCAGGACTACTGCCCATAAAACAGTACAAGTGATGATTTGTCAAAACCTGCCTTCTCATCAAAAATTCCTACACAATGATGGATTTGCAAAATGGAGCATTGTCATGCAACAGCTACCACTTGCTGCTGTTCAATAATTCTGGCCTCACACGATGACAAGCGTGCATAAATAGTGTTGCCAGATTTCCATGCTGGCAGACATCTAAAGCTGTCTAGCAACACTAGTAAAAACCATCATTTTTTTAATCCCACTAAAAATTCCACTGTGCGTTTTACTCAATGCCATCTAAGAAACAAGCAGGAAACAAGGCTTTTACACCGCAACAACATTTAAAGTGAGAAAAGATTTTAGATGTTGCAGATAAGCAGGGAGAAACTCGGAGTAATCAAATTTTTTTATTAATTTAATTTTTTGCTTCTCAGATTTCACAGAATAAGGTAGCCTAGATTTTTATCCAGTTCGCCCTTCCTAATCGTATATAATGAAGAATGAAAATAATGCGCTTAACATCTAAAGAGTGGTAGAACAAAAGCCATAGTTGTTAACTTCGCCCTTTGGGATAAATCAGTTGGAATTTATAATTACTTGTAACAAACCATGGTAATAATAAATCATCATACAGCTTTAGCTGATCACCAGATTCAACTTGAAACTTCTTGTTAATTTTAGTTATATCAACCAAATGATCATACAAAAAAATTATATAAAGTCTAAGAGTAGGACTTTGTTATCATTTGCATTATAAGGACTGTAGCCATTGAATGCTGGATATTATAAAATAAAAATACTGTATATTTACACTGCTTTGCAATGAAATTGTCCCACCCACAAGGAGTTATCTGAATGAGCCAAAAGTAGGTATACATTTGAACACACCTTTATGACGTTATGGAGCCAAGACGTGCACTCCTTTGTACAGGGTGTCCCAACGGAAAGCAGCATCAGTAAGTTGTAGCACCACCTCTAGCAGCGATGCATTGTTCCAGTCGCAGGTGTAGGTGATCATACAGGTGGCAAATGTCATCTTGGGATATGTCTGCCCAGGCCTGGTGAATCTGCTGTGTCAGTTCATGGAGATTCCAGAGTGATTGTAAACGACGTCCCACCATGTCCCACACGTGCTCAATTGGCCATAGGTCTGGGGACCTCGCAGGCCATGGCAAGCAGTTGACATCATGCAGACATGCCATGCTCATGTTTGCCATGTGCGGTCTGGTGTTATCCTGCTGAAAGACTGCGCCGGATATGGTGTGCAGAAAGGGCAGTAATACGGGCTGCAGAATCTGTGATGTACCGTACGGCTGTCAGGGTGCCTTGGATGCTGACTAAAGGCATTCTGGTATCGTAGCCGATGGCACCCCAGACCATGATCCCAGATGTTGGTCCACGATCGCAATACCGGATGCATTGTTCATTGGCACGTTCCAATGGTCTGCGCCAAACCTGTCTGCGTCTGTTGTCAGAGTCCAACAAAAGCGGGATTTGTCGCTGAAGACCACTGGGCGCCATTCCATTCGCCAGCCAACTCGTTCACAACACCATTGCAGTCGTATCGCGCAGTGCTCAGGTGTCAAAAGAAGACAACAATGGATGGCTGGCAGACATTGTCGCGGCGTGTAACTGGCGTGCTATTGTCGCTATTGACACTGGAGCAGTACCGGGAATAGTGATGTTGTCACGCAGTTGCCGCAGGATGATGGTTCTTGTTCAGAGGGGGAATCAAAATAAATAGAATTTAATGGGTGGTACTTTAAAAGAAAGAACCCCAAAACTTAAAGAGTAAACGTGGCTCGTTAAAAGACTTTCATTTTGTTTTAAAAATTGCGATATTTATTTATAAAATACAAAAATTCTGTACAAAAGAATGTTCTATACAATATGATTTAATTGAGGAATAGGCATTGCGATCTCAATTACAAAAGAAAATATTTCTCGGAATAAAATAAAGAAGTACTTAAATGTACGTTAAATACAGCAAAACACTAACGAGAAATATTAATCGCTACATTGAGCGAATTGAGATTAAATATAAAAAAAATTGAGACAGACCAATTCCTTATAAAGAATAAGGAAAAGTAATTTCAAAATTCCCATTTAATGTCTAAAGAAAGACTGCGAAATCATTATTTATTATTAATGGGGAATAAGAATTGAAAATGTGCAGCATGACGTCCCTTATGCGCGTTATTGTTGAAATAGCATTAAAAGAAATTTCATTATTACCTTATGGGTAAACCCGCAAAACAATGCTGCTCGGTAAAGAATCATGGCTGCCGCGAGAAAGTGAGAAATTCAATAAGAAAGTAAACATCGAATGGCAGGGTAGGAGTAATTTGCAGAGCATTGGAATGAAAATGATAAATGGAAGTTGAACGCCATGACATCTGCCTTACAACTCATACATTAACATACGTTGTCAAAGCCATAAAAAGTGTTTAGAACATCAACAATGGGCCGAGGGATGCAATTGAGTGATGAAGAAACTGGGCAAATAAAAGCACTATAAATAGAAAAACTTTCTAACTGGGAAATAGCTCGTAGACTACAAAGACGCCCAAAGGTCATCAACAATTACATCAACAACAAAGACACCTATGGGAAAACGCAACAATCAGGCCGACCATTGTGCTGAAAGGAAGATCTTGAGGATGGCATCAAATTCCACTCTATCTGCCAGTCAGACACAAGTGCAGCAGGTGTCAAAGCATGTGAGCAAACTGTCCAGCAATTTTTGAAGAACATGGAACATTTAAAAGAAAGAAAATGATCAGAAAACCAAGCCTCACTCAGCGCCACGAGACGCCCGGTTAGATTCTGCCACGAAACAAATGACTTGGAGATCAGAGTGGGAAGACGTGATTTTTTCTGATGAACAAAAAAACTGAATTTAGATGGGCCTGATGGTTTTTGTTTTTATTTTCATGATCTCCGTAACAAGGAGATTTTGAGCCACAGGCAAATGGGTGGTGGATCGCTCATGGTTTGGGTGGCAATTAGAATGAAAAAAAAAATGACCTGGTCTTTATAACTGGATGGATGAATAGCAGAGGCTATATTGATGTTCTATCTAAACACTTCCCTGCTGGTTCAATAATGGCTGGAAAAGACTGGATATTTCAGTAAGACAATGCACCAATATACACAGCCAAAGCAGTATCTGAGTGGTTTGCTGCCCAAAAAATGACTGTTTTACCCTGGCCAGCGCTCTCAGCAGATTTAAGCCCTATTGAGAATGTCTGGGGAGTGCTGTCAAGGAAAGTGTATGTTAAAGGAAAACAATACCAGTCGTTAAAAGAACTGAAAACTGCAATACTCTCTTCATGGGAAAAAATCTCTCAAGATTATATCGAAAAGTTGTCCAAACAAATCTATCATAAACAAAGGACCTTGGACCAAATATTAATTTAATTTCAAGCATTGAAAATCCATTGCTGTATTTAGATTTATAAGGGTGAGGCTAAACTTTCTAAATGCACAAATAAGTGCTCTTTTGTAAAAACTCAGATTGCAGCATTAGAACAATGTGTCTTTGGTTAAAAACATTCATTTGCATGTTTAGATATCAGTATTAAAAATTACACTTACGAATTTTCAGGAATGTTTTGTCAACTCCAAAAAACGAAGTGACTGTACATCATCATAGTAATGATTATGAATATCATGTAATGTTTATTTAGAAGTTCTCTTATCCTTTAAGAAAACAGATTCTACTATTTACTAGAACTATTTCACAGGAATATTGCACAATCGTTTTACTGAATTCAGCATTTGATTAGCCAAAATAGTTTTGTTCATTTAAGATTAAGCCCTCCGCCTCCTCCCCATCTGTTTACTTATCCCTTATTCTAATATTTTTATCACGATAGCATTCTGCAGCCCTTGATATCAAATTGGATGCCAGCATTTGCAGATTTCAAATAAGTCTTTCCAATTCCCACAAATGCTCTAATGGATGGAGATCAGGCGACTAAGCTGCCAATGAAGCACATAGAAGTCAACGTCCATGCTTATTATACTAATCTGAGATCAATTGACCATGGCAATAAGGTGCATTTCTCTGTTGAAATTGGCTATCTGCACCAGGGAACATTGCAGCCATAAATTGGTGCACCTGATCTGCAGCAATATTGAGTTAGCTTGTCGCATTAAGAGACGTTTCCAATGCTATTAAGAGATTTTGTGTGGTCCAGGATAAAGTTTCTCTGATCATTATAGATAAGACAGATCCATGCATTCATGCTGTTTGTACATGTACTCTTCTTGGCATTAGCATTTATGGAAGTAATGGAGCTACTTCAAACCAAGCTACTTTTTGCCACTCATCAAGTGTTCAAATTCATTGTTTATTGGCCGATAGCAAGCGAGTTATCTTGTTTTTCTCTGATCACCAATCAGGGACGAGCAACCAGCCTTTATCGTGTTCTGCTTTTGGGTATGAATTTTTGGTACATCTATGCTGTAGTGAGCTGTAATTTGTGTTGTTGCCCTTCTGCTGCTACAGCTATGTGGTAGTCATTAGTTACCTCCCTCATTCATAGACTTTTTCCATCACAGCATTGTTTATTGCATAAAGTTTTACTGCAGACTTTCTGAACATACAAGATACACGAACAAACTCTTATTTTATCCACAATCCTGTCACATTCAAAGTCATTTAAATTCTTTCTCTTACCCTCTCTTAAATTAAAGTCACATTTAGGTTAATTGTGCTGCCTAACAGTTATGCAGATAATGTACATGCCAGATACACTACACACTGGTGACAGATGGTCAAGATTTGCATACATATGTATCCAAAGTAGAATAGATGTCTTAAATAAAGTGTGAGATTATCTAAGGCCATTTATACACAAATTTTTCAATACTTGAAAACTGAGGTTAAGACTGTTGTACTGTTGTAAGTTTAATTGAATGATTTTAGAGCAATAACTCAATAGTAAGAAGCATTTCCTGGCTTAAAGGATTAATTACATGAGGGTAATTCAGGCGCTTCAAAAACTAGCTATTTAAAATTACAGCAATAATTCTGCAAAGAAGTTAAAAGCATTACAAAAAAAAATAAAAAAAAGCTTAGGGATGAAATATAAAAGATTTTGTAGAAGAGACAACTGCCAAACAATAAGAACAAAACGGAAGTTAATAAAACTGAAATGACACCTCATCAAATCCATAGTCTTTCAAAACTAGTTAATCTAGAAACTAAATCAGAAACTGTTAAAAAGCGTGCATAATACACAGTGTATAACAGTTGCCATGGAATTTTCACAATTTTTAAATATTAATAATTCCTAGCTATGATAAAACATTTAAAATACCTTTATTGCAACATTCATTTCCCCATGGATTTTGTTGCTGTTCATTAAAATTTTCTACCTGAAAAAAAAGTTTGCAATAAATTTAATTCTCAAATTAGTTCATGAACTATCCATAAAATTTAAAGAGATGAAATTCTTATTACTGTACAACATAATTACATTGTGTTTCTAAATGTAATAAAGTCTTAAGTAATGGACATATTGATGAAGAAAACATACTGCAGAATAGCATGAATAATACAGGGCAATTCTGAAGTTCTGCAATCCATATTTTCCATTTTATCTCCCATAAATATAAAGATACCATTTTGGAATTCATACTGTAGAACATACACGATATATAGCATTGCTACGGGGGGAGGGGGGCCCCCCCACAATCACTTGACTTTAAACAATTTAATGTACAATAAAATGTTTAGCCTAAAGTATTATTTGAAGATCAATTCCTTCAAAACATTCAGATTGTGTTTTCTAGACAATTACAACCAGAGATGAGCCAAAAAGTTCAACAATGCCCTGTTTAATTCAGAAATTCAGGAAAATTGATCATCTTGATCACCTTAACTAATGTCACTACAGTTTTCTGGTCTGATCTCAAAAAACACATACAGGGAGTCCTCATACTTAAAGAGACAATTGGTTCCTGTGAACTGTCCCTCAAGTCGAAACGTACTAGGTCGAAGCATCATTTTTTCTTAAGAATTTCTGTTTAGAAACCAACTTTATTCTACTGTATTTTTGTCTTAAGTGTGAAGCAAATGTCTTAACTTGAAGAATGAGTGGGAATTTGTATTTGTCAAGTGTGAGTTGTTAAGTCGAAGCCTCTTAAGTCCAGAACTCTTCTGTATATTAAAACAATACAAGAACCACCAAAAGCCTGAAAGAACATCCACAACATCACTGCTTCTATTTCTACCATTATAATGGAATGCATTGCTGGACATAATTGTTGTCGAGAAAAATTGTGCTTATACAGAATAGTTCTTGGTTTTGACATTTACTGTAAATGACAATGCAATGTATGTAAGAAAATATACACAACGCCAATTTTGTATTGAAATCTTTCTTTATTCAAGAGATAAAACTGGAAATATCGATTGCAGGACTGTTAAAATCTCAGTGTAACATTGATATCGAGTTGTGAAAAACATTTCTTAACCTTTTTTTGAGTGGAGTGATATAGCCTTTGTTGCATTTTTTGGATGGAAATCAGATACTGAAAATTATAGGCATGAGATTATTTTAAGGTAACATCTCTGATGGTGTTAACCATGAAGCAAAATAAGAAGGGAAAAAATTAAAAAAAAAACCACTCAGACTGTATTATTGCTGATGGAAAGAAGAAAAAAATTCTACATTAAAGGAACGGGAAAGTATTACTGTCTCTGAAAAATGTAGGAAAGTTTAGACATAAGAAAGAAGTTGCAACACTTTTGAAACAAAACATCAAGCTTCTCCAGCTACGGAGACATGTCATAGATCTGAAGTGCCAAGCAGTAACAGACTACTACTGGGAAAATCCAAAACCAAGCAGCCCATTTTAAGTAAAATCTTTTTGCAAAGTGGTCAAATGACTCTTTCGACACACGAGGAAATTTCCCAGTCTCCTGATGTCTCTGCCTCTAGGTTCAACATCTTCTCAACGTTCTGTCTTCATTGAGACTGTGTGCTTCGTATGATAAATCAGCACTGCTTCAAGTTTCAGCCGTAGATATCTGCACTTTGGATGGTTTCAAACTTTTCACAGATTAGGAGGAATTCAATGTGCTACTTCAATTCCACATGGTTCACTTTGAATCAAACAATAACAAGGCTGAAGAAGATCTTATCTGCTACAGGACAGTATGGCCATGTCCCCATACAAGTGTTTGAAAATAAAAATGCATAGGACCTTCAGCCATAACACTCACAGATATATGGAAAATAAATGCAGTGTCATCTAATATCTCAATATCAGTGAGAACTTAAATGGTTATATGGCAATTGAAAAGGAATTACTGAAGTTGCAGATTGGAATGGTTACATTGAGCACTATTTGTGCAATTTCTAACAACCATCAGATAATTTTGGACTTTTGTATATTCCAGAGAGCCTTTTCTCCCTTTTAATTTGGAAAACTGAGGGTCAATAGTAATTGAAAATATATTTTTCACAATCCTACTTCCGTCACTGTTGTATCCAAGATCTTTAAAAGGAGGCGGTTATGGAGGGAGAGGTTCTATAATACACTGTAAAATTTTACATCAAAAACTGGGAAAGGGTAATAGAAAAACCTCTTGAACTGCATTGAACTGCTTGTTGAAAATTTATAATAGGTGCTTAAAAAAAGGCACTATGAATCTTAAATTCTCATACAAGAAAGTTTCATCGAGTCTTCATGTTACAAATCTGTGTATACACTCCAACAAGCAAATCATGAGAACTGTCAATCATGGTGTTACCAAGGAAACAAGCTGGAGTAAAATTTAGCCTCATAATGAGATTGCTGTTAAATTGGTGGCTCTCAAAAGGGCCTTTTTCTTTTTTTTTGTTTTTGCAATTAATGTGAAATTAATTTTTCTCAAAAGAATCTTAATACTGTACCTTCCTGTTTGACATGTTGGTGGAACAAAGCACACCCTAAGCAGGAAAAAAGAACAATAAATAAAAGACTTGTGCAATGAGTCTAAAGCTGATTGGCTAATGAACATAGCTAATGTCATGACCACATGATCTATTGCAGGAGGAGTGGTTCTCACGATTGCCTGTTGGACTATAGAAACATTGTGAAATTTCTCGGCTGTAGTTTCTAAATGGTGCATCCTCGAAGAAAAATTAATAGAAACTTTTTTTTTTTTTTCATAGAGAATTTATGTAGATTAATTTTGTTAATGACTTCTTTTGCTCAGAAATGTTTGCCAAGGGAGACATTTAAAAGACACTAATTTTAGACACCAGAGGGATACTAAATTTTGAAGGTACGAAAGTAATGTTTTTAAAAACATTTTTAAATAGACAATAAAATTTATTCCAGCTTTTCTCTAAATTTTTCCTAACAGAACTCCTTGTCAAGTAGCCTACAATGCTAATGTTACTTTTCTTCTTTAAAAAAAAAAAAAATCCCAATTTCTATTCTACAAGGGAGAATCAAAAACTGAATAGAAATTTTTAAAAATTAAAAGAAAGTTCTGGAAAATGAGTTGATTAAGATTTTGCAGAACTTAAGAATCCAAACAGACAGACATCTGGCATACAACATGCCTGACATAAGTGTTGTTGACAAAAAGAAAGCCTGGCTCATTGATATGCCATATCGGGTGATGCACAGATTTATGACAGACAGCAGGGGAAATCAGAATGTAAATAAAATTCTGTTTGCCGGTATTTTAAGAATAAGCTTAATAGGTCGATTTTCTGGAATCTAGCATTTGTAAAATCAAATGAGTTTTATTTTTTATTTTCTCTTCATCCTGATCAAATGACATATCACATTTTATAAGTTTACTAGTTGTTACCCGCGGCTTCGCCCGCCCGCGCCATCTGTTGAGGGGAATTACAAAGCAAAAGCAGATAATTTTAAATGAAAACCCCAGAAAGTGGGGAAGGAGGGGGGTGGGGGGTCTTAGGGGGCTGATTTTTGGCAATAAAGCAGGTCCTTTATTGATAAGCCTGCCCTGAAAATTTCAAGTCGCTAGCTCAAACTGTATAGGAGGAGATAGAATTACAAATAAATAAATAAATACACGTAAGAGTTTTAGTATATAGATGTTTGAAAATTTTTTAACAGGTTCTGACAGCCACATGACCGTTATACAGATTTCAAAAACATTTTAATTAGTTAAACCCACGAGAAGTCTGTATCAAATGATTAAAACAGAACTTGAAAAAGTTGAATCGTTTTCGAGAAATTAGAAGGCATAGATAGACACACAAACATACGGGGTTAATTATATGGATCGGGCAATTTCCAAAAGTGGACCAATTATATGGATTAAGTTCTCTCTTCAATCTGTCCTTGAGAATCCATGATCCATATCATTAACTAACACCCAATTGACGGAAATTGTGCCTATTTTTTTCTCTTTCTTGTGCTCTGCAATCTTGAGACATTTATGAATTGGTGGAAAATTTGCTTCTGGTGGGCAAGAAATAACGTGAGGTGTTCAGAGCTCGCTAGCGGGAATTCTATTAGGCCAAATGCAGTACATTTTGGTGTATATACTTAGTGGAACATGCAGTTTCGATTTCTGCAAAAAAAAAAAAATAGTACCAAAAGTCGCCATGGGGGGGTGCACTTATTTCAAGAAAACAATGAATACATTTGCATAAGTGCGTTCCGTGTTGAGCAATCATGACAATAAAAGGCAAGGCTGAGGATTTCCCATCATTCACGAACGAATGGGATGACGATGACGCTTACTCTGAAACCGTTACGATTGAAAACGTTACGAAGAGGACCGATGAGCATAACTAACTTACGGAAAATGATTGAACGATTTGAATCTACCGTAACTCTAGGAGTGCAACCAGGCCGGGGACGCATACGAATCAGGCAGCAACACGTGAAAGAAGTTGCAACTGCTGTTGTGGAACAGGAGATGACTACTGTGCAGGGTACCAGCAGTGCACACGCAATAGCACGCCAAACAGATATCCCATATTCGACGGTGAGGAAAGTATTGCATAAGATATTGACATTTTATCCCTATAAACTCACACCTGTTCAACAATTGCATCCTGGAGATGAACGTACCCGAACTGACTTTTCGTTGAGATTTTTAGCACGTATGGAAGTGGATGATGCATGGCCATGGCAAATTTTATGGAGTGATGAGGCACATTTTTATTTCAATGGTGATATCAATACCCACAACTGCCGTATTTGGGCTGCATCAAATCCACAAGTGTGTCTGCCAACTCCTATACATTCACCGAAACTAACAGTATGGTGCGGCTTTACTGCTTCTTTCATCATCGGCCTGTACTTTTTTGAAGAAATTCGTCCCCGTGGACCGGTGACTTGTTCCGTCAATTCTGCCAGGTATGCCGATATGCTTGAGAATTTTGTGATACCACGATTGCAGGAAAAGGGTTGTCTGGATTATACCATTTTTATGCAGGATGGTGTGCCACCGCACATCGGACGTCAGGTGCAGCAGATCTTGCGAGAATGTTTTTCAGACAACAGAATAATTAGTCGTGCATTTCCCATGGTATGGCCACCCAGGTCGCCTGATCTCAACCCTTGTGATTTTTGGTTATGGGGATATTTGAAAAGCCTTGTGTATCAAGCACATGTTCCTGACCTCTCAACCTTAAA
>JAHWFO010011068.1:0-10878 GCA_023313115.1 Rhysida immarginata
ACTATCTTTCCTAAGGCGTAAATTCTTAAAGAATAATCATTAGTTGTCACTCGTAAATCGTAAGGCGTAATCGTAATTCATTATTAATTACTGTTGATAGCTTCGTAAAAATTACAGTTTTTTACAAGAAAATTACAAAATTGGGGTCGGGACTTCAGAATTACTTCGTAAAATCCGGAATTTCTTAAAAAGCGAGTTCGTAAAAACGAGAATCCACTGTATTAAGTAATATTAAATATAAGCTCTAGCTATTAAATTATTCACGATTAAAGACTTTCATTCTGCTTAAAGAACATAAATTGAATAGAATAACTTTAAAAATACTTTACGACTAACTTTCTCTTCCTCTAGTTTTTCACATTATTAAATCATTGATGTGAAAATCGTTAATCATTTGCATTAACGCATTGATGTAGCATCAAAATATTGGATGTAATAAATATTTGACCACTATTTACGCCTTTTACATTAACTCAATGAAAACGTGAGTCACTTAAAAATCGATGAAAACAATTCATGCATTATGTATTAGTTTTGCATTATTTTCTCAATAATATTTGTTTCTAACAGATAAAGAATTCCGCATTGAAAATAAAAAGTATTAAAAATAACATTTATTTAAACTTTTATAAAGTACATTATCCAAATAGAGAAAATAAAATTATAAATAAAAATTAAAATTGCATAATATAAACACTTTTTTCTCTTTCACGTTTATTAGAAACATGAGATAAAAAAAAAAAGAGAGAATAACAAAAATTAAAGTAAAGCTTGGTTCCCACAAGAGTAAAAACAACGGCAGAAATCACAAGGCAGAAAAGACATATGGTTATCAATAGCTAATTGCTAGTAGCTAATCTCTTGCTTCAACAGTAGATGATTGCGTAGAGACGTTTTAGCAATGGAATATAAAGAATAATAGATTCATATTGACGCTCAATTCGTTTTAAGTTCGAATTTATAAAGGATTACTACACTTTCTATTTAACATTTCGGTTCTTCTATTTTATTCGTTTAAATTCTCTTTTTACGTCAGCTTAATTATTTAGGAATTTACCATGGCCGATGTCTCACTGCTGTAACACGAAAATGTGCTCTTTTTATCCGCTATAGCAGTAAAATTATTCTTATTGTTAATTAACTTTCATTCTTCGCAAATATTGGCATTAATTATGCAGTCAGTCGATAGCCGATTCTAAAGAGATTCGTAAAAAAAAATCATATGCTAATTTGTGGTGAAAATCTATATCACAAAAAATAATGAGTTGAACATATTGAATTTTGTTCAAATTATCTCTTTTGGTGGGTGCCCTAACCAAATGACTATTTTGTCCACAGATAACACGTCATTACCAGATGGCTTATTAATTACAGTGCAAAACTACAAGTTTATTTAATTTGATTGCTTATAATCTTCAAAAGCAAAGTAAAATTTTCACCTAGACATTGTCACGTGTGTTTGTCGAACCATCAGCGCGACCATAAACACAAGCAGGAACGCAACTCGGCATTCAGCGAATGCGGAAATCGGAATTCGTCGACGTGTTTGAATTCCGCCCCCGAACACATCGCAGCGCATGCAAACAAGCTCCGAGTTCTACTTTTCGGCGAGTGCACTAATCCTTGTCAAGAAAATAAAAGTATTGCTCACAATAATTGTAATTATATTTTAGCTTTTTATGCAAAAATAATTGTGGTACTGTTTCCAGCTCGAATCCTTCTCATTTTGCCACAGCTCTTGGTCGACTTCAAGATGAAAAAAGACTAACTTTCTTAAATTATTCGTTGTCATTTACATGAAATCTCTTTTGAAACTTGTAATTCATCTTTATTAATTTCTTGTTGTACACCTTCAGAATCCAAAATAACTTGTGATCAACTTCGTCAGCATCGATACTTCTTCACTTACATGTAATATTCCGATTTTTATTGGCAAACCTCGAACTTTCTAAATCTTCAAAGGTTTCCATTATCATAAGCGCGAATTTTTCTAAAAATGATATCGTCGTTGAAGGTTCATATGATGTTTCCAGTGACTTAGCTGATGATAATTTCTTAATCTAGAGGCTTTTTCTTATAATTTATGACTTCGTCAAGGCAAGGTTGCTAGCCAACGCTTTCGGCCAGGAAGAAAATAGTGCTTCCAATAAATATATTCTTGAAGTGTATATCATAGTCCTACTTCTTCCCATGACTAAGAAGTAAGTTTCATCTATCAAGACACTATCGTTTTTATTTTTCTTTAATGCCTTTGTGTTCTCCAATACACTTACCTCCAAATTCAACAACGGAAATCGGCGTCATCCTTTTTTGCTCAATGTATCCGTATCTGATTTCAAGTTCAAATAAAGGAATAAATATTCATCGAGGAATTCAGCTATACATTTGATTTCATCGCATCGACAAATGATTGCGACTCCACCTCACGTAGAGGAGTGTTGTCAACGAAGAGAACCCAGCTTTATTTATTTTTATCATTTGTATTCATTTTAAATTACTTATTAATTTTCAATTCACATCCTTAATGTGAATAATCTGTTTTCTTTATTTTCACTAGCAGTCGTCTGCTCACTGTCTATTTCCATTTGTGCACATTTATACGTAACACACGTATATATTTAATTAATTTCCCCAATATAAGAATAAAGGCCGAATATTTAAATATAAACTTAAGTAATATAATTTTTGCTGTATTTAAAGTTGTCGTTCTCAAAGATGAGAATGGAATAAACACTAGTAAATAATCGTTTTAGTCGAGAAGGAATGAGAATAACTGAATTCATATAAAACAATCTAACCTCCTATAACATTTATGAAAAATGTATTTTATTTTTATTATTTTACTTGCATATACCGTACAATCACTTTTGTTTTGCACTTCAGGTTTCGAAATTTTTCATTTCCACTTTATCCATCTTCTGATATTTATTCCCTTTTCCGGCGATTTCCTATGAGACCAGGGAGAGGAGAGGGAAAAAAAACCCTATGAAATTCTATCCGCATACACCAAGAAGAAAATAAGACAGAAAAGGGAGCAAATGACAGAACCTCGGTGATGGAAAAACTCATATTTGAAAAAACTGTTTAATTCGTATAATGACAGAATGCATCTTAAAAACCAAAATTTTATTATCTTAAATTTTCCATGAACTAAATGTGCGCATTTTCTAAAAACTTTTTTTACTTGCGCGTTGTTTCTTTAACTGCGATTTCACTTCATTTGGCCACCAGAAAAAAGAATATTAACATTCTACTAGCTGAAATATAAAATAAATATTCCGTATGCTCAAATTACCAAACAAAATGTTCTGTGGAAGTACAGTTATAGAAGAAAAGTTTCTGATTATAACTTAAAATTATTAGTTCAGTAAGATTCATCACCTAAAAATCGTCAAACGAGCGAATTGAATCCTTTTCTCTGATGAAGCCGAAGAAATATTGCTAAAGTTAGGAAATGTGAGAGGAGAATTAATGGGTGGAAGCGTTGACTTATCACGTAATGAAGAGATTTGCCTTGAGGAGTAGCAAGAAAGGCATTAGGGAGATGGAGGCAGAGCACGCACAAGATGGAGTCTCCAGTTTTGAAAAATAAGGGGATTGAGAGCACGGAGGAAGATTGCAAGTGCAGACGGAGGTAGAAAAATGAAGGCTCCAACCCCACCCCAGAAACTTAAAGGATTTAGTAAGCAAGAAAAATATTGCATAATTAAGAGCATTAAAATTCGTTAATTGAAATCAAACTTTAGATCAACACAGCCCGTTATTAGTCTCTTTCGGTACTGTATTTATGATTACATCAATGGTACGAATATCTTTGTGTAGCGAATCTACTGAAATGAATAGGAAAAGTAAAATTTCAGAAAGAATCATTTTGTATGCTCGAAAGCTGATTTAAGTAAAAACTCTTTTCACACAAAGATAGTTCTACGAGAAATTGCGTGAGAAAAAAATTCATGAAATTGATATCTGTATACTCGATGATCCCTTCATATGACAAAACTAAAATGGCTAGCCGTTTCAAAATACAGTAATACAGTAGAATCTCAAGAGCAGAACAAAATACTTCGATTTATGGAGGTTAAGTAAAATCAAATTCTAACTATCGAGGTCGAATTAAAAAGTGTACATTTATTTTTGTCTATTAGTGCGGATAATTATTTAATTTATAGTGCAAATTATTTGGTTGGCCAATTGGAATGGAGTACGCTTGTAAAGAACTGCTTAAGAATGAAAACCAATCAGAACCGCTGATGAAAATTTCTGATAAACTGACGTCAATTCGATTTATCAGGGTTCGAATTGACAAAATTCGATTTGTGGGTGAATTTATTTGCGTTAACTTCGATTTATAGGAGCTAACTCTCCTCAAAAAAATTCGATTTATGGAGATTCTATTACTTCGAATTATAGCGGGTTTAACCCCAGAGCGGAAGGGAATAGTCTGAAACTTCGAAGTTGGGTGGAATCTGTGGAAGAGGACCCGTGAAAATCTGTTCGGGACCTTGCAGGGAATCATGCTGTAACAGCGTCGACTGTCAGTAGACACCTTAGGATCATCGACAAGGTGAAAAAGCAGGACAAATGGGTCCCACATGAACTTACGGAAAACCAAAAAAGAGCATCGGATGGAGATGTGTACGGAATTGCTTTTGCGCCATGAAGAAGCGGGGATTCTTGATCGCATTGTCACCTGCGACGAGAAGTGGCTTCTATACGACAATAGGAAACGGTCAGCACAGTGGCTGGATGCTGATGAACCCCCGCGACAGTTCCCTAAACCCCCGTTGCACCCCAGGAAGCTCATGGTTACAGTTTGGTGGAACATCCGGACCTCTCCCCTACCGACTACCATCTTTTCCAGGCCTAGACAATTTTCTCCGGAGGAAAACATTCCTAACCCAAGCAGACGTCGAAAACGCATTCCGGGAGTTTATTGAGTCCCGTGACCATGGATTCTATCGGAGAGGGCTCGAGAAGCTGCCAAATCGTTGGCAACAATATTTGGATTGCAATGGGGGTTATTTCGAATAGCACGTTTGAAGATGTCCTTTCTAGAGAGCCATTAAAGATGACCTCTGCAATCCGACATTTGATATGCAACAACCTGATATTTATTGCGTGGAATTAATTTTTTACGTAACACTGTACGATTGTAAGGTGTAATTATAACTTCCCTGGGCTTTTTCTATTCCTTTGATTTAGCAAGAACCAGTAATTAATAAATACTATATCTGCTTAAAAATACCGATAAATTTTTCTAATAACTACAATGATCGAATGTTTCTTTGAAACTTACTATCAAGTAAATGCGAAGTAGCAAAGGAAATAAAGGATAGAAGTTCTTATATGTCATGGCATTTTATGTCAAAAGTTTCTAATGAAGTGAATGATCAGATAAACCATACATTATTAGAGTTCCTAAAAATACAGGCAACTATATGATAAGAAATTGTATGTTATCAGTAATGACACAGGCAGCGGAATACATTAAAGAACTTAAAAAGCGATCAAAAAAAGAGATACTTAGAAATATGGAAGGGAAGCTAAGAGTTGAGTATCGGCGGTAGAGTAATATAAGTGGAGAATAAAGGGAAGCTGTCGATATCGTTTGAACTTAAAATAGAGGAGACGGAATTACGGTGATCGGCCATCAAGCCTCGAGAGTTGCACCGACTGGAACTCGGCACATTATAGCAGAAAAGAAGACGAGATAACGAAGGCAGATGCGAATGAAGACGCTGATGTCGTGTGGGCGGGAATAATGGATTTGATTCGACTAATGATAGATATAAAGAATGGAAGGAGAAAGGACGGCTTTATTGAACAATGAAGGAGCCAAAGATGAATTAAGACAGGGCAGAAGACGAGATTAGAAAATTTGATGAGGTTGAAACCAAAACGAAGAAATAGCAGAAGAAATCCATGAAAAAAACAAAAGTCGAGTTCAAGGCACCAAGAAATTCAAAAGTCTATCTCAAATCGCCTAGAAAATAGTAATTATGAAGGCGTTTAAAAGGACATTATCTTCCAAAAATGTTTTGTCACATTTAAATATATCTCGGTTTAATATTAAACTGAAAAACTACAGATTTTTGTTTTAAAACGAGAATCGTTGAAGACCATATTCTCCGAAAATTACTCTAAAAAGATTTCAAATTAATCAGAGGAAGATTCTATTACATTAAATCGCTTTCTAAGGCAGTACATTTACAAGTCAGTGTTTGCGCAAGTCATATCTTTGTTTCGCGAGGTGAAAAATTTTGTGAAGGGGTTCGCGAGTCAAAAATTCTAAGGAATATTTTTTATCATTTTTCTGCATCTTATTTTCCTATTTATTCATTAAATATTTATTAAATTTAATTGAAATTTTTCGAACTGTTCGTTGAAATATTTTTTAATAATCAGGTTTTAATGAATTATTTCATTAATTTACTAGTTGAGTTTTTAATATTCGAACTTTAAGAATTGAAAATTTCGTCTTTCCTATCCTTAAAAAATGATGCTGCATTTTGCAATAAGACATGTAAACGAAATGATAATATCAGTTTTAGACACTCTCCTCAGAGGAAGAATTAAAATGTATTTCTTTCAAATCGAATGAAAAATTAAATGGTTAAAGAAAACCTTGTTTATACATGTAATGTGAAATGTTTATTTATAAGAACGAAATTAAAAACATCCCGTGATCAATAAGTAAAAAACAAATTTATGAACAAGTCTTAAATTACATTGTTTGTCTTTTAATTATGAAGTCATTACAATTCCTGTTGATGCAATTGCAACACATGTTCGTAGTTCGGTTCAATTTGCAATTTACCACGGCTCATGTAGAAAGGAATGATAATTTCTAAAGGCCTTGTTTAAAGCAATTCTTAACGGGTTTATCACAGTGCCAAAACGTACCTTTGTTAATTTCTACGTGAATTTAATTATTGTGCAGATCCACAACAATAATTGCCAGCGAGTAACCGAAAGAATGCATTTCGAAATTGCGAAGCCTCTAGGAGAGAGTTAAAAATTCGTGTTATTAACATTCTTTATGAAATTCCTCACCATCTGCGATTTTCATACGACTGGAGGAATATTTTCACTCCTGTGTGAAGCTAGGAAAGCTTATATATTTTAATAAATAATCTAGAAGAAACGGATTGCGTTAAAAATTTTAATATAATGTAAAATTTTAATATGTAAATGCATTCAGATTTTAAAAATAAATTTTCTTGATCTTATTATGGTATGATATATTGAGGAGAAAACTATTTTTAAAAACTTAATAATGAAACTTTTTAACGAATCCTCAACGAGAAAAAGATGGCAAATAAATACATTTAAAATTAACCGTTTTATATCACTAAAAACATTTTAAAATATTATAAATTAGATTTTTTCAGTTCGTCTAAGTCAGTTTTATTTTGAATCAGAGGTCCAATAAAGTCTTTCAAATAGGTCTTACAAAAAAAATTATGTAAATTTTGAAGATTTGGAGAATAATTACACTAGCCAACAAAATTTAAGTTTTTTCTTGTAACTAAATGCAAGTGGGTGAGTTTTGGTAATATTTTGTCTGCTGATTACGAATATAATTTTTAAATTTCTCTAGCACGCACAGTTTTCTTGTTTTACAATGAAACATTTTAAAATCATTCAGTGTTTGGGGCCTGGTAAATTTCCTTGCGGCTCCAAAATATGGATACTTTGACAATGTAGCCGCTTCTCTTCACTCCCAATACTTTAACATAGAAGTCTCGAAGTGCATAACTTGGAAACGTGACGTGTAGGAAAAATCTAAAAGCAGATTCGGATTCTACATACAAATTACTACTAAGAACACTATGTGTGGTCTTAGTTACAAAATGTGTGTGACTAGTGTTATTAGAGACTGTTAGAAAAAAAAATGGTGGAGACTTGCTTGATAATAATTAAAGTTGTCAAAAATTTACAATTTTTTGAAAATATACAATTTGTAGCAAATACAAATCACAGCCCAGCTGTATATGAAATGGTTAAAATAAACAAAATTAGGACAGAAAAGTTTTAGAATTTTCCTTCATCAGATGATACAAATTATTATCACAATGACGTGAAATTTAAATACATATAATCACGTGATTAGAAAAACAAACTGGATAAATTAATTAAAGAATAACTCATGAATGTTCTGTGGGGTTTCATCCTACGTCATACCTCAGCTGTTCAATTTATTTTTTCATGAATAAAGTAAATTTAAAATCAATCTTCTTCCAAAACAACTGTTGGAATTTTTGAGCTTTGCAACTGAATAATTGATGGCATTTGTAATATAAAATAAAAAGCTTCTTTAATTAGTCTTTTTTTAAAATTTCTCTCAACCTTTAAAATTTCAACAGTAATGGCGTGCAATAGTATTTATTATTAATATCTCCGAGCCTCATTGCCCTTTCATGTTCTACTAATGTTTTAATTATCTATAATTTTTTGTCCAACTGTAATTATTTCACACCGACATGTCAGAAACTGCCAAATTCTATTAAAATCTCACAATTCTGAAATAAATTATGCTAATTTAAAAAATATCAACATATACTCTATTTTAAAAAATGAATAAATATTTGGATCCGGCTCTGGTTTCAAAACCGACAAAAAAAAATTTATTTGTAATAAGGGAGACCAGGTAAAAATCAAAAACGCGCACATATTGAGTTTGAAAACGAAGAAGCGATTTGAAAAATTTACGCATGAGCCTTTTTACGTAAACCACGATGTATCTGCTCCTGTATGAACTTATGCCGGTCTGCCTCATTTTAAAGTGAGGTTTTGTTAAAAAAAAAAAAAGAAAAAAAAAGTTTCTGTATTAAAAAGAAGTGAAGTTTGGAAATTTTTTAAGAAAAAATCAGCACAGTATGTGGAAAAGATTTGAAGACATGTGGAAACACTACCAACCTTCGAAACCATTTATTAAATGTCCAAACTTCACTTCTCTGGTGAGCACTTTTACATCGGGTCGCCATTTTCAAAAGTCGAAAAATTAAAAACATCAATGTTTCATTAATCGCCGTTTGTGGAAGTCGATTTCAATCGATGTATTTACCATCGATGCATCGATTTATTTTGTCCATCTCTACATTAAAGTTGCTTTTAAAGCTGATTTTTCCTGATAAGATTAAAATACGAGGATATTATCAAAAGAAATTTATAATTTTAAAGAAATCTCGAATGAAAAAAAATGTTTATCTAAGTGTTCTTCCCTTGACTTTCTCGTATACTCCAACAAACTGTCACTTAAAACATATGGACAACCAAATTATGCAATAGAAAATCTTTTAAAGAAACGTCAACAGGGCAAATTGCAAACTAGTGACCTGAAAGTGTTTTTATTGTTTATTTCCTGAAGGAAGCCGTTTGAAAAAGAAACGTTTCCTACAAAAGTTGTTTCTTTTTACCAAGACCCATCAACGACACCCTATTCGACCGATGTTCCCACTTTAAGTCTTTGGGCGGACTCCGGGAGCGCCCATTTCCAGCCATATCCAGAAAATGGGATAGCCACCATTTAGTCATGTAAAATTCTTCCGCAAAGCTCTAGGACGTCGAACATCCGAGAAAAATGCCTGAAATAGGTGCTCCGAAACACCCTCTAGATGTTAAGTGTTCAGGTAAAGTTCCCCTTTTTCTTGAGTGATTGGGCAGAAATTTGATATCTAATTGTTTTTCATCATTTTATCCTATTTATATGAATGTGTAAACTACCACTTCTGGTTGTCACATTTGTCCAAAAGTTGATAAAGATCTATAATTTTGGTGTAAGGAGTAGATACCAAATTTCACCATCTGCCTCGGTGGCTCAGGGGTTGCGTGATCGCCTCTGCTGCCTGAGAACGCGGGTTCGATCCCGGCCGAGGACGACGAGGATTTTTTCAGGGGGAAAATCCTGAGATCACGCGCTTCCTTCGGAAGGGAAGTAAAGCCGTTGGTTCCGTGTAGTCGTTACACGTTAAAGAACCCTTGCGAGGCAAAATTTGCGACCCCTATAACGCCGTCCTGAAATGACCATGGCAGTTGAAAAGGACGGTAATACCAAACAAAACCAAATCAAACCAATTTTCACCTAGCTAACTCATTCTTTTCACACACAAAAGGACACACAAGCATAATTCCAAAAATGTGTTTTTGGGACTTAGGAAGGCTAAATCGTCGAGAATCATCGAAATCCCAAGGTTGAATTTTTTGACTTTATTATTTTGACTATTTATTATTTTATTATTTTATATAAAAGAAATTGTTTTCTTACAGTTTTAATTCTTTTCCTTGTTGAAAATAAATTTAATTCATTCGAAGGTCATTATTTCATTTCTAATGATATTCGATTTTATGTGCTATTCTTTTCATTAAAAGAAATTTTGACCAGTTATTATTAAAAACGAACTTTACAAAGTCATCAGGATTTCCAGATAATTTTATGTTGTTAATTATTTTAAACAAAAGGCCTTTTCTGCCTTTAACACAGCTATTTTGCGTGATATATCATACTTCAAAATTATTTCATACATGTGGACCCTCTTTATATCGAATTTTCCATTATAACGAATTCTTTTGCTATTTCTGGCTAATCTCCATAGAGGAACAAAAAATTAAGCAAATGCTGTGGAGTGGGAGAAAGAA
The DNA here is from genome assembly GCA_023313115.1 of Rhysida immarginata. NCBI lineage: Eukaryota > Metazoa > Arthropoda > Chilopoda > Scolopendromorpha > Scolopendridae > Rhysida > Rhysida immarginata. Next base: position 10,639 of record JAHWFO010011068.1, read on the forward strand.
GAGTCTGCAAAGAAGAACCCATTTTTGTCTTTCCACTTTTGTCTTCCCCGCTGAAGATGGATATCTGCTACCCGAAATACATATCCGGTATTTCAGTTTTATTCTTTGTGAATCAAGTTTCCCCCATTTGGTTGTTCCATTCCACAGTATTTGCTTAATTTTTTTTTCAGTATGACTACTCGACTCGTGTTGAATACACTATATGATCACAAATATCCGGACACATGCACGTTTGCGCTC
>JAHWFO010011097.1:0-11431 GCA_023313115.1 Rhysida immarginata
AACCAACCAACCAACCAATGAATACTTAAGCTGCACATTGTTGGCATTTATTTGTTTCAGTTTCTTGCGTTTGTGCAGCACAGAGGGGCAGCGTGGGGCAAAGCGCTGCGCCACGCTGATTTTGCCTAGCAGCATCACTGATATAGTTGGAAACTGAAGGATGCAGCACCCTGTCCTTTTGCATTGGATTTATAAAGTAGCCATTGTAATATGTACTAATGTACTCTCTGACTTGCCCTACTTTCATTTGGTCACAATCCAGCTTTGTTGACAATTTCCTTTCATAAGCACTCAAAAAATAATACTATAATAATAATAATAATAAAAATAATAATGACTGCATGCAAAAAAGCATACGTGGTTCATATGCTGTAAAGAACAACTAATAATTGATCAGGTTGTCCTGAACCCAGATAAACATCAGTGCAACAATCTATAGACAGTTTACATCGACTATCACAAGGCCTTTGATTCTGTCTTGCACAGCTGGCTGATACAGATACTGACAATCTATCAAATAGCCCCCAATTAGATCAACCTTCTTCGAGTCCTTATGTCTCAATGGAACACTGTTCTACACTAACAGACTCTGACATAAGCATTCAACAAGGTGGATTCTTTAAGCCCACTTTGGTTTTTGCATGTCGTATAATCCACTATCCCAGATCCTTAACAGCTCTAAATACAGATTTAAAAAAAAAATAAAAAATAAAAATTAGGCCCCGTATATGCAGGTCTTCCAGTGACCTTTGCAAGGTTAAAAGATTTGGGAGTATTTCTTTGTTGAGATCAAGCATTCCATCACTACATCAACATAGAAATACTTCCAAATCTTTTAACTCACAAAGCTCTGTGGAAGACTTGCATACCCTCATCTGCTGTGCAGCTGTAGCAGTTATACAAATGTGAGAAAACCCTCATCCCCCTGATACCAGCTAAGCCATTCCTGCATGGCAAAAGAGGTTGAAAAAAAAAAATTGCAAACTTACGATGTCAGCTGCCCACCTACAAGCTTACCAAAAGGTTAACCCTTGCTAGAAGCTAGTACTATTAGAAGCGAAACTCTGTCTAGTGTTCCAGCAACACCCTGCAGAAAAATTAGCCTGATGTCCACATTCCAGTGAACTAGTAGAGTTGATTGATGACACTTGCCAGAAACTCACAGCCCTAGCCAAACACCTATGCCGATAAAGGAAACCACACTACGGAACAAACACAATCACCTTTCCAAACAAGAAAAATCTTTCTACCGCAATATTGCTACAGCTCATCAAGCAAGACTGAGGGACCTTGCTGCCATGATGGAATCACAGAATCGACACTGGTCCTCAATACAGTCCCACACAATAGACCATGATCAGCATGCAACATGGCTAAGACCCTGTCATGATGGCAATAGCAATATTACCTCTATGTCACCGATCAATTTGACTAGTGATAACCACAGAACTATTGCCCAGACAAAAAGTTGGACAGCCCCAGGGCCTGACCACATTTAAAACTTCTGGTACAAATATCTAACATGCACCCATGCCTACATAGCAAAATTGTTCACTGCCATGGCCCAGCACCACTGCAACATTCCTCCCTTCCTCACTCTTGGCTCTACCTACTTGAAGCCAAAAACCTCCAATCAAGCCAATCATCACACTTTCGTCCCATCATTATACAAGATCTGACACTGAAAAATCACCTGATCTTAGGTGAAGCAATAATGTAATAGTACTAATGGTATAATGTCAAAACTGTAGGCAAATGATAATAACAAGCAAAATAAAAATAAAAAAAAAGACACCACAATTCCACAAATGAGTAAATTGTTGTTTCTATTATTTTCGTTTGCTACCAACAATGTAACTTTCATTTTTTCCAACAAACGAAAAAATACTGATTGTTAAATCCAAGATGGAAACAAATGAGGATTAGATTGTTACTTGGATAGGTGACTTTTCTGTCCCGGGGCCTGTTTTTTTCGTTGACTGCAGCATGTATTAATTTCATCAAACATTGTTAACTGCAGCATGTATTAATTAGCACGACCAACCGATATACATGCTGCAGCTTACAGTTTATATAGATATAAAGATTATTAATTTCTACGCTTTTAAGAAACTTATCTCCAATTTTAAATTTTTTCCATCATTATGGTAGAATTTCACAGCTGTGTGATAAAGTTCAACTTTATAATTTACTTCCAAGTTGCATTTTAAAACCGGACAAACATACAAACATTGTGCTTAGATAAATTATACAAAAATTAAGGCATCATTTCGAGGTTATGCCTTCCTTTCTATTTTTAATGTCGGAATTTTGTACATGGCTGTTTAGTTTTGGAGGTTTTTTTCCTCCTTTGGCATTCCCAGTTTTCGTACTTGGGAGTTTTGTCCTACCCTTGATGGGCACAGCCTCTGACAGGACTAAATGACAACGAGAAAAGAAAGTTCTTAAATCATCCCATGAAATGGCGGTTTCCTGGAGAGTTAATATTCTTTTGTCGTAGATATGCTACAGGAGGGTAGATAGATAAACTATTGAAGGTTAAGTGAAAGTATGGCGAAGGCCGGCCTCCCCCCATACCACAATTCTAATCAACCGCTATGACCCCCTTCGTCGAGTAACGGTAAACAAGTGACCCGTGGGGCCCGCAGGGCCGATTGTGGGACTTGCATTTGCAATTGTGTGGAGAGTGAAGATTAACCTTATAATATGATAAACCATTCATTTATTAAGTAGATATGTTAAAATACCAAATTCAGAGCATAAACGCGACGGGGCTGGCCGATGTCTTCCGTGATTATTAGGGGACTCTTACTCTGAACTATTTATTTATTTATTTATTTATTTATTTATTTATTAAATGTAATGTACAGGGTAACAAACAATTAAGTACATATCCAGTAACAATATACATGACAACTCAATTCCTATTTTGTATTATCGTGATAATTACACGTTTTTGTTTGACGAAGTTGTTTTAACTTGTGACTAAAATTATTACAACTACTTGCCATGACAATATCATTTGACAGTAAATTCCATAAACTAATTGTATCCGGAAAAAAAGACTTTGCAAAAAACTTACATCTACAAGCTATTTTTTTGATCTTATTTTTATTATCGATTCTATTGGAGATATAGTTTGGAGACTCTAAGAAATTTTCTTTTTTAAGATTACTCATGTTATTAAAGATCTTATAAAGGGTTTTTAACTTTAATTCTTTCCTTCTAATCTGCAATTCAGGTAAATTTAGGCTATTTCTTAATTTTGTTACACAAGAATGCTTATCAAAATTGTTGAAAATAATAAGAACATCCCTGTTTTGAATTTTTTCAAGTTTAACAATTGAACTTTCACAATAAGGGTCCCAGCAAATAGCACAATATTCAAGAATGGATCTAACTAAAGATTTGTACAGAACTAATTTGACTTTCATACTTAGACCTTTCGATATTGAGCGAAACAAGTAAAGTGCTTTATTTGCTTTACCGATAATATATTCAACATGTTTATTCCAACTTAAGTTTTTATCAACAACTACCCCTAAGATCTTTGCCAGATCTTTATGGAGTCAGATTTAACTAAGTCACAACGGTCAGTGTTGTAATTAAAAGCAAAAACATTATCGGCTTTGGCCCTTGAAATATTCATATAGTAAGACTTGGCTAAAAAGTTATGGTTAAATTAATAAAATAATTTCGGTTGCTTTCAGTCATCGCGCTATGGTACGGATCGTGCAAATTAACCCAAATTTTCTATGACCATTGCGATTTATTAACCTTTCCCCATAAAATCGGTTATCCCGATGTCTATACAAATAAAACCATTCTTAGCCTAATAAAACGCGTCAAGGAATGATAACAATGTCTTGACTTTCCACCTTGCCCCTGTCAATATCAATCAAAAAGCTTATATTTTAATTTTTAATAATTAGCATTAAATAAAAAAAAAATACCTGTAATACCAGCAATCCCTACAATTTCTAAACTTTCATAATCACTGAAAACATCGAAGGGAAAAACACGCTTCCCCTGCTGGCTTCCTCGTGCATGAAGACGTCTTACTTAGAGGCTGCAGAAATCCTATTGGCTTATAAAGTCATGACGTCAGAAATTGCCCACATGAAATTTTCCTTTTTGTTTTTTTTTCCCCTTAAACAAAGAAAGTTATTTAAAGACATTTCCTTGATAAAATATCCAGGGCAACGCCGGGTGGCTCTGCTAGTAATAAATAAAATAAGAAAACATTGTTTTAAACTGTCGGGGCTTTTTTCCATGGCTCATGTGTTCTCGTACACTGATCACGTACTCACGTGACTCTTCTTCTAGCCTCGTGCAAGGTAGTAATGAGCTAAGTCGTGATTCTACGTTTACGTATAAGTACAAAGTTTTTTTTTTGAATAACTTAAGTATAACTGTGACTGCTACTTTTTGATATCAGTGATTTTTACCTGTGAATGTGAAATCATGACTTGATTTTTTCCTGCTCCTTAGATAAACGGTGATGATGATTCACTACTATTAATCGTTAAAGCGAAAGTGGTGGCGAAGTAAACATTGTTTGATTGGTATAAACAGGAGTTTATTAAAGAGTATATAATCTATAACGACGCCTCGGTGAAATAAAATGGAGAGTAGTATATTATTTAGTTTTAGTAAACTTGTATTACCGTGATTAATTCACTCCCCTTTAAAAAATAAATTAGTTGTTTACTTGTGAATTTATCCCCCCCTCCCTCCTTCATCCGCTAAGAATTTGAAATACTCCACCAAGTTTGTTTATTCAAATTTTGAAAATCTTCTATATATATAAAGAAGGATGTTTGTGGGTCTGTGCGTCTGTGGGTCTGTGTGTATGTTTTTTATACAAATCTACAGTTTTATTCCGATCTTGATAAAATTTCGCATACATGACCTTCAAAGCATGAGGAAGGTCACTGTCTACCTCAGATTTCGGAAAAATAATAAATATCGATAAAAAATCGATATTCATGGTTATGGCACGGCATATTAATGAGATATATCTCATGACCAACAATGCAAGGCAAAGTTTGTACAACAATAGGTATCAACAATGGTATCAACACGCAATTCACAAACGCTCTGCATGGACCAACAATCAATATCTCATGACTAACAATGAAAGGAAAAGTTTGTGCAAGTGTAATTATCAACGCCGGGTACCTCTTCTAGTTAAATATAATTCTCGAAAAAATTATGACCCGTTTATTACTTATTTAATTTAGCAAAATATGTATTACTTATTTGACCTAAACAATACGTCACTATCAGTGCCATAGCAAGGGTAAATGACGCGCATTTTTTGACCTCGCTCATTTAAGTCATATAAGTAATGCTTGTTGTTTAATAAAATAAAGGGATCATAATTTTTCCAAGAAATATACAGAGTGATCCAAAAGTCAGTTCACGCAGTAACTTGAAAACAGTATCTTTGAGTGAAATGACTTTGGATCACCCTGTAGCGCGTGTAATTTTATTTTCAATTATTCTCAGTATTTGAATACAAAATTTATTGGAGTAATGCGGTGATTTCTTAGCGGGTGGATGGTGATAAACGAGTAATTTATTTTTTAAACGGAAGTGAACTTTATACATAATTATGCAGTATTTTATTGTGAAAGTATACTCTTCCATTCTGTTGATTTTCCATTTCCCTGGAATAATATATCAAGTCAGTATATGTAACCAATATATCCAATAGCATACCCAGAATTCCTCTGGGGAGGGGGAGGCATTCTTTCATTGCAATTTTCGACCCCTAAAGCAATGAAAATGCGGGGGATTACTCCCCTCATCACTTTGGCTACTGAACTATATTATATCATATAATTGTTGTTATGCAGTTTTATATTCAGCTTATTATCATTGTATTAACAAACTGCTTGTAGCTAGTATATATATAGGGTGACGTCTCGGTTTTGCGGGATTGTCCCATTTTTCTTATTGGGATTATCGTTGAGTAAGGGGTCCATAGTGCTGTTTCTACCAATTTTATTGGGGTTAATTAATTACATGTAATTCAATTAAAAATTATCGATGACATCGATATTTGACCAAGTCTCCCGGTTTGATTTTTCCAAAATTTGGTCCCCCATATATATATATGGTTTCGTGTTTGATAATTGCATAACTAATGTATAGACAATTAAAGTAGTTGCTATCCCTCTGAGTATACAAATGTCTAGTTACTAGTAATTCACCCTCGCTCCCCTGTGCGTACAATTCTGGATAAAGAAATCACGGTATTCCGTGAAAATATCACTAGAATTAGATATCACATCTATTGTTTATCAATTGCAGCTGCAAATAAAATACATACACTATATGATCACAAATATCCGGACACATGCACGTTTGCGCTCTAGCCACGATTTCATGGAAATCAATAGGGCGTTGCACATCCCTTTGCCCGAATCACAGCTTCCACCCTTCGGGGAAGACTTTCCACCAAATGTTGGTAGGTACTTTCCGGAATGTTCCTCCATTCCTCCCGAAGAGCGAGAATCAGTTCAGGTACAGAAGTTGGCCGATGTGATCTGGCCCGCAAGCGTCTTTCCAATTCATCCCACAGACTCTCTATAGGATTGAGGTCGGGACTTTGTGCCGGCCAACCCATTTCTTCGACCCCTGAGTCCGCAAACCACTGCTGTACACGCCTCGCTTTGTGGCACGGAGCATTGTCGTGTCGGTAGAGAAATGGCCCGTTTCCGAAAAATTGCCACAACGTTGGAAGTGCACAGTTGTCCAAAACATTCAGATAACGGTCGGAGTTCATGATTCCTTGCACAGGAACGAGCTGGCCCAGTCCGTACCATGAAAATGAGCCCCACACCATGACTCCTCCTCCTCCGAACTTGACTGTGGGCTCTGTGCACTCAGGTAAGAAGCGTTCTCCAGGTATGCGCCAAACCCAAACTCGTCCATCGGATTGCCAGAGTGTGTAGCGAGATTCGTCTGTCCACATTACACGTTTCCATTGGTCCATTGTCCAGTTCCTGTGGGCTTTGCACCACTCCAGACGTCGTTTGGCGTTGACCCTGCTGATGTGGGGCTTGTGGGCAGCAGCATGGCCATGGAATCCCAACGTGTGCAGTTCCCGACGAATTGTCATGGTACTGGCATCATTTCGAAACTCTGTGGCAATTTTTTCCGCCAAGGACTTCCGGTTGCTGCGGGTGACACGACGAAGCACTCGACGGTATCTGTCCGTTAGTTTCTTGGGTCTACCGGTTCGTTGTTGAACTGTTGTTGATCCCCGGGTCTTCCATTTCATAATGACATCGCCTACTGTTGACTTGGGTATCTGAAGAAGGCTGGAAATGTCACGCACGGACTTGCCGCATAGGCGACATCCAACGATGGTTCCACGTTGGAACTCACTGAGCTCTGCCGAACGACCCATTCTTGCCAATGTCCAAGCAGAGTTGTGTCTGAAGGTGTGGGAAGCTATTTAAACGATGTGCAAGTCATTATCATGTGACATTGGGCCAATCGATGATCTGTGAGGGGTGTCCGGATATTTTTGATCATATAGTGTATATCAGGAGCCTTTATATGCTCTTATGAAACGAAACTTTATGTACGAACTATTATCGATAAACGATATAGAAACAAGCACTAGTACGACAATCGAACAGTGTAGTGTATCGGTATTCGTGTGGAACTTGAAGCATAGCTTCCATAATCTCACCCTTCATAATCATATTCCAAGGGAAATACACTGAACTAGAAAAGAAGCCTGATGTACCCACAAGGGTCATCCAAAGTATGAAAGAAAATTGCCTCCTCTTGGTGGAGGAAAATTTGATTGACGATTGTCTGAATTAGGAGTACCTTTTAGTGGACAGTTGATAAAACCTTTTAGAAACGCAAAACCCTGATATCTAACAATTTATACGTCTTTAATAAAATGTAAATGGTGCTTCTTTACATTTTCAATACTCTGAGAAAGAGCTTTTACATAACAAAAACATAAACGGTGATTCATGAGAATCTACTTGTTTCCTATTTAGTGGACAATATAAATAAAAGAAATGAAATAAACAATACTAATAGGAGAATTTATCCTTAGTATTTAGTGGACCCTCCATTCTGTGTAATAAGTGTGAAAACACGATCCTTCATTGATTTAACAAGCTTTTGAAGGACTTCAGGATCTAAGTTATACCATGCTTCAACAATTGATTCTTTCAATGATGAAACACTACTGTACTGACGTCCATCTTCGTAAACTTTACGCACAATGATACCCCATAAGTTCTCGATATCCCATAAGTTCTCGACTTCTCGATGGCCAGACCATCATGTTGACATTTTTAGATTTCAGCCAGTTCTTTGTTGACATCGAACTGTGGCACGGGGCGTTGTCTTGCTGCAGAACCCAAGATGGTCCACAAATGTCTTGTCCATAAGGTAAGGCAGCTTCTTCAAGTAGCTCCTGATATTTCACAGAATTCATTCTAGTGGTAACGAATGCTAGAGGAGTAGTTCCATTAAAGCCAAAACCGCCCCATATCATTACTGAGCCGCCACCATGAACTCTTGTAGAAAATAACTGCTTCTCTTTGCGAATGTCATGCCAGTATGACTGCAACCCATCTGGACCATCCAGATTGAATTTTTTTTCATCTGTAAACAACACCTCCATCCATTTGTCATCCCACGTCATATGTTCCTTTGCCCAGTGCAAACGTTGATTCTTGGCTAGCAGTTAATGGAGGTTTGGCCTGTTTTTTTGTGTACGTCAAGTGTGGTGATGAAGACAAAATCTTCCACACAGTCTTGCGCTTTACTGGAAGTTGCAGATCAGCACATATTCGAGCACACGAGTGGCCAGTTTGAGTTGCTTCACGGATGATGTGTTGTTTGTCACGATTTGTCAACTTTGGCTTCGGACCACGTTTTTTCTGCGCCGATTTTGAACTGCCCACTGTCAGAAACCTACCAATGGTACTTTTAGGTTTGTTCAGCAAAGCAGCAATTTCACGTATTGACTTTCCACTCCCTCTCTCGAAATGCCATAGTTTTGCCTTTTTCAATATCAGACAGCTTTTCTAGACTTGCCATTATTGAAATAATCTGGAGTTCTCAATATGACTGCATATGAGCTTAAAACAATCAAAGAATGATATTCCTGCCTTCCTGAGAATTGTGTGCTGTTACCTTAACTCTTAAAATGGAACTGTCCACTAAATAGGAAACAAGTAATTTCGTATGCATCAAGTTTTTATAGCCTTATAAGAACAAAATGCACTTTTTAATCTGTCAAAATGTAAAGAAGCACTATTTACATTGGTTTGAAGACTTATAAATTGTTAGTTATCAGAGTTTTGCGCTTCTAAAGGGTTTTATTAACTGTCCACTAAAATAGGAAACAGAAAATGGAACTGTCCACTAAAATAGGAAACAAACTGTATATTACATAGTAAGCCACAGAAAAAACGAAAGAATTTATGAAACCTAGTAATCTGGGAAGATGATATGTCTTGGATTACGATGCCTTTTTCTATGTAGAGAATGTTTTAGAATGCCAGAGACTAGATCATTATCATGATTTGCCATAATAGGCAGCACGGTTTTCATGAGCTCTTGAACATATTTCCCGACATGGGTCATATCGAAATCATTATGAATGGAATAATTGTGAGCAATTCTCCTATCTAATTGTGCAATAGTCCTTAGGGTAATGTTCTGGAAAGTTTGGAGTTCCTTTCATCTTGTCTTGCAAATCGTAGCCCAGACGGGCATGCCATATAGCAAGATGACACGAACAATTATTTTGTATAACAGTAGTTTGTTATCAACACTGAGGGCACTGTTACGACCAACAGAGCAATTAAGCTAAACTTTGCTTTTTTGGCCTTATTCATCGCATAAGTCACATGCATATTCCATGATAGTTTTGAATCAATAACAACGCCAAGATATATATAATTATAAACCCATTCCAAGTATTTGCCATATAACTTTAAGGAGTCAAGATTTCTCTTTTCCTTCTTAGTGATAACCATTGCTTTGCATTTGTCGACATTCAGTTTTAATCGCCACTTGCTAAACCAGATTTCACATTCTTTAAGGGCTTTCTGCAAACGTGATGCAACAACACTAGGCTGGCGTGCCCATGTCAGTATAGCAGCAGCATCCGCATAAAAATATAGCTTGCAGTAAAAGCACTAGTACGAAGTGCTTGGTCAATTAATCAACGATCGCTAGAAAACATCACGGAAAAAGCGAATACTCTCTTTCCTGTGCATTCTGGTTGGTTAAAAGAGTTCTAATTGGTTTCCTTGATTGACCGTGAATCAGTGAAAATCACACGTAAAATAACGATAACAGGTTCGAGAGTAGCGTTTGTGAAAATCACTGGTAACGGTTTCGAATGTTCGAGAGTAGCAGTGATTACCTGTGAAATATCACTATCAGCGAAAAAGTCACAGGTAGTGAAATAACGCTCATCACTAGTGCAAAGGCTCTAAAAAAATAACTAAGGGTTGCCTGCCAGGTTCGGCTAGAAATCGCCCAATTGGGCTACTTTTTTATTTGTTGGACTAGAAAATATTCGTTGGGCAGGAAATAGAAAAGATCTGGTGATGTTGATTGTTGACCCAGTCGCGGCTTTCGAGATATTAGGCAGTGTTGCCAAATGAAAATCATAATTTTATGCTAGATTCAAGTGAACGAAATGCTAAAAAAAAAAATGCTAGATAAGAAGGAAAAAATGCCAAATACTAGTTTTAACAAAAAATTTATTGCAATTAATTATTCTTCATTACATATAGTAGTTCCAACCTTACTATGCTCTTGATTTTGGTGGTAAGTATCCATGGACCCAATCTTCTTGTATGGCATCAATACATTGTGTAGAGAATCGATTCTCAAATAAACTAAATTTAAAAAAAAAAATTAAACCGATTTCAAAAAACTACGAAAAGGCACTAAAAAGTGAAAAATAAATGAATTAAAGATTAAATTCAAAAGATAATAAAATTACTTATTAATATAGGCGTGTTTCAAAACTCGAGGGGATCTCAGTGGGCGGAGCAAAAAAATCTACCACAACGTCATCGAAAACGTCACCGTCTAGCTCGAGTTTTGAAACAGCAGTAACTCTCGAGAGAGCAAGCGTCATCGAAAACTTCTTCAACGTCTTCGAAATCTTCGAAAAATGGTTTGCAGGATTGCACGGTTTTTAGCAAGAATCTCACGTTTTTAGCCAAATTTAAAATTATCAAACATGGCATATTATCGAAGCGACAAATATATGGTTTTTATTATCTCACATGGGATTTTTTAAATCTAAAGTTAATAACCTATTTTACATATAAAAATTGTCCAAATAATTTAACGTTAATAAAAATAATAATAATAATAATAATAATAATAATAATAATAATAATAATAATAATAATAATAA
>JAHWFO010011143.1:0-11020 GCA_023313115.1 Rhysida immarginata
TGGAGCACTGATAAAACAATGTTCGTCTGCTCCAAGCTTTGTTGCTGCTCTCGGACAGATGGATCACGTGACTCGAGCAATCCCTTTGCACTCTGGGAGCAGCCAGCCGAATACGCCATTAGTTAACAAACTTGGTGACATTGATTAGACATAGGAGTCAGGCGTGTCTCCCTTGAGCTCCCTATCAAACGCCCAGACGATTGGCAAAAAATTATGTGTCTAGAAAGGATACAGAAAGAACGAGTATTGGTCGGAGAAACTCAGCAACTAAAGCAGAAAAAGCTCTACGGGCGTTTGAAACATCTGAACAACGGGAGTTTCGAAAAGAGTAAGAGGGTATAAGAACTTCTACGTCAAGGGCAAAAAAAACTTAAAATATAGAGTTTAAAAACTTAAAAGAGTCTAAAATATCTGGTGATGCTCCACAGTGGTGAGGCAAGTCAAGAAGAGTTTCGATAAATTCCCGGTATATCACCTAGACTTCCTGGTATTTTTAGTGAATGAGTAACTCGGAAACTGCTTGTTAGAATTTTAACGGTATACACAGTCTTATGTACCCTGTTATTTCTCCAAATTTCATTAATCTAGGCCTTACGGAACCTGAGTTATTAACTTTGCTCTGTGTTCTATTGATTGAGTTTTTCTTAACCAATTAAGAGTTATAATTTAATTTTTTGAGTTTGTTCTCTTTACCTACAAGTGCTTTTATCCCAGGCAACGCCTGGTACCTCTTCTAGTCTTTCTATATATACATGGAGTTTTTGAATTGAATACAGATTTTTGGGGAGATGATAGAAGAGGTCCTTAGAAATATTTTTTGACATAAGAACATAGGGTCCCCGCAGCTCCGTTTACTTACAATACTGCATTCAACAATGAAATGACACCGGGACGCAGTATGCGTTGGTAGGCCTAGATTATGTTATTTTTAACAATTAACACAAGCAATCTACTGTAATAACGTTTAGAGTACTTGTTTGCAAAGAAATTTCAAGGTGCACGTGCTTGTTTGTTGGATTGGTCGTGGCGGATCAGTAGCTTGGCCACCGAGATCGCCAGATCTCACACCGATGGATTTTTTTTATGGGGAAGCATAAAATCAATGGTGTACTCCGAACCCGTAGATACCGAAGAAGAATTGGCGGCTCGTGTTGTCGCGGCAGCAGTTGACATCAGCGAACGTGCAAATCAACTATTTCCACGCGTTCATCAATCCATCATAAGGCGTTGCGAATTGTGCTATGAAGCAAATGGCGGTCATTTCGAACAATTACTGTAAGAGTCATACAGTAGATTGCTTGTGTTAATTGTTAAAAATAAAATAATCTAGGTTTACCAACGCACACTGCGTTTCGGTGTCATTTGATTGTTCAATGCAGTATTGTAAGTAAACGGAGCAGCGAGGACCCCATGTTCATATGACAAAGCATACTTCTAAAAAATTCAAAAACATTTGTGGGTTTGTGTGTTTTTGACTCTTCTATCATGTCCCAAAAAATCTGTACTCAATTCAAAAACACCCTGTATAAAGAAGGATGTTTGTTTTTTTGTGGGTTTGTGTGTTTGTTTGTTTTTTATACAAATCTACAGTTTTATTCCGATGTTGATAAAATTTCGCATACATGACCTTTAAAGCATGAGGAAGGACACTGTCTACCTCAGATTTTGAAAAAATAATAATAGTTGATAAAAAATCGATATTCATGGTTATGGCAGTGCATATTAATGAGAAATATTTCATGACCAACAATGCAAGAAAAAGTTTTTGCAACAATAAGCTTCAACAATGGTATCAACACGCAATTCACAAATACTCTGCACGGACCAGCAATATATATCTCATGACCAACAATGCAAATAAAAGTTTGTGCAACAATAGGTATCAACAATGGTGTCAACACGCAATGCACCAACACTATGCAAGATCAACAATATATGTCTCACGACCAACAATGCAAGGCAAAGTTTGTGCAATATAGAATTCAATGCATAGAATTCCTGTTATTCAGGCTTTTCTTAGAAAAGAGAATTCATAGTACTAAACAATTTCTTGAAAATCTTTAAAAATGATCAGTAACAAGACATAATGAGTTAGCAGACTATTGAGAAAGAGTGAAAGACGATAGAGGAAGCAGTCCTTTAGCTCCGTGCTGTATTGAGCAAATGGTAAGCAAGTAAATAGAAGAATCTGCGATTGCTAGACTACACAAAGTGATGAATGGCCAATTTTTGCTTCAAGACATCGAAAGAAGAAAGGACATTGCAACAACATCAAGTAAACATCTAAAGTAAAATTATGTGAGTAAAAATTTTTTAGACTAGAAGGCATTCTTGGAGAGGTCCATCCATTGTGAGCCTTTAAAAATTTTTTTTTCGGTAAATCAAGTCCTATATATCACCTAGAATAGATTTTTTCACTGAAGAGGTAAATTCCTTTCTTTCGGATTTTTCTTAGAATAGATAATCCCTTCGCTCTATATTGTAGTGATTGAGTTATTATTTAACCAATTTGGAGGTTTAATTTAGCTTTTTGAGGTTTACCTACAAGCGTAATTATCCCGGGCAACGCCGGGTCCTCTGCTAGTCTTTTTATATATATAAACAAGGATGTTTGTTTGTTTGTTTGTTGGTTTGTTTGTTTGTTTGTTTGTTTGTTTGTTTGTTTGTTTGTTTGTTGGTTTTTTATACAAATCTACAGTTTTATTCCGATCTTGATAAAATTTCGCATACATGAGGAAGGTCTCTGTCTACCTCAGATTTCGAAATAATAATGATTGTTGATAAAAAATCGATATTCATGGTTATGGCATAGCATATTAATTAGAAATATCTCATGACCAAGAATGCAAGACAAAGTTTTTGCAACAATAAGTATCAACAATGGTATCAACACGCAATTCACAAACACTATGCAAAGATCAGCAATATGTCTCATGACCAATAATGCAAAGTAAAGTTTCTGCAATACAGTTAATTTTTATTTTGTAACAATGCATAGAATTCCTGTTATTCAGGCTTTCCTTAGAAAAGAGAATTCTTAGTACTTAACCATTTCTTGAAAATCTTCAGAAACTGATCAGTAACTGGAGATAATGGAGAGTTAGCAAACTATTGAGAAAGAGTGAAAGACGATAGAGGAAGCACTCCTTTAGCTCCGTGCTGTATTGAGCAAATGGTAAGAAAGTAAATAGAAGAATCAGAGACCACTAGACTACAGAAAGTGATGAATTGCCAATTTTTGCTTCAAAACATTGAAAGAAGAAAGGAAATTGCAACAACAGCAAGTGTATATCCAAAGCAAGATTACGTGAGTAAGAACTTATTTAGACTAGCAGTGGCATCCTTGGATAGGTCCATCCATTGCGAGACTTTAAAAAATCTTTTTTCGAATTTTCATTAAGAAGTTTTACTGTATTATTTCTAAGAGTTTTCATGTGTTTATTTTTAAGATATTGAAAAACTTCATCCAAGGAAAAAAGACCGAGCCACGCCGGGGTTATTAACTAGGTTATTTGGTAGCAGGTGCAAACATTTCAAAAAATACATTTTGACTATAATCTGTGGGAATGTGTATATTTTGGAAGCTGATAATGCGCTGACTGAACGTTCGTTTCAGTGAATTATTGATAATGAGCATAAAGCGATGAAAAAGTGAAAGAACATTGATAAGCCAGCGTCTATTGATGAGGCAAAGTATTCACGTATGTCTCCCTTGAGCTTCCTATAAACTGCCATCAATATCACCTAGAATTCATGTTTTTAGTATTCGTAGAATGGATAGTCTTTTTGCTCTGTCTTGTATTGACTGAGTTATTATTTAACTAATTGGGAGTTATAATTTAATTTTTTCAGATCTTTCTTTTTACCTACAAGTGTAATTATCCCGGGCAACGCCGGGTGCGTGTGGGCTTGTTTGTGGTTATTGAATACAAATCTACAGTTTAATTCCGATCTTGATGAAATTTTGCATACATGACCTTCAAAGCATGAGGAAGGTCACTGTCCACCTCAGATTTCGAAAAAATATTAATTATCGATAAAAAAATATATATTCATTGTT
Source organism: Rhysida immarginata (assembly GCA_023313115.1). Taxonomy (NCBI): domain Eukaryota; kingdom Metazoa; phylum Arthropoda; class Chilopoda; order Scolopendromorpha; family Scolopendridae; genus Rhysida; species Rhysida immarginata. The sequence goes on from JAHWFO010011143.1 coordinate 4,061, forward strand.
ATGGCAGGGCATAATAATGAGAAATATCTCATGACCAACAATCCAAGGAAAAGTTTGTGCAACATTAGTTATCAACAATTGTGTCAACACGCGATGCACCAACTCTAGTCAGGGATCAAAGTTTGTGCAATCTAGATAAATATCAATTTGTAACAATGCATAGAATTCAATTTGTAACAATATACAAATGCCTGTTATTCAGGCTTTTCCTAGAAAAGAGAGTTCTTAGTACTTAACAATTTCTTGAAAATATTTTAAAATGATCAGTAACTGGAGATAATGTAGAGTGAGCAGACTATTAAGAAAAAGTGCAAAGATGATAGAGGAAGCATTCCTTTAGCTCCGTGCTATATTGAGCAAATGGTAAGCATGTCAATTGAAGAATAGGCGATCACTAGACTACAAAAAGAGATGAATAGCAAAGTTTTGATTCAAGACATCGAGAGAAGAAAGGGAATTGCAACAACATCAAGTGTATATCTAAAGTTAGATTATGTGAGAAAGAAATTATTTAGACTAAAAGTGGCATTCTCGGAGAGGTCCATCCATTGTGAGCCTTTAAAAATTTTTTTTCAAATGTTTATGGAGAATTTTTACTGTATTAATTTTAAGCGTTTTCATGTGTTTATTTTTAAAATATTTTAAAATTTATTCCAACAAAAAAGTCCGAGCCACGCCGGCATTATCACCTATCTTATTTGGTAGCACAGCAGATCCAAATATTTCCTAAAAATATATTTGGACTATATTCTGTGGGAAAGTGTATATTTCAGAAACTGAAATGCTGATAATGCGATGACTGAAAATTTGTGTCCAAGATTTCTTTATAATGAGCATTAAGCGATGATGCAGTGACGGAACATTAATAAGGCAGCGTCTATTGATTAGGCTTAGTAATCACGCGTGTCTCCCTTGAACTCACTATCAAACGTGCAACGACTGGCAAAAATTTATGTGTCTGGAAAGGAAGCAGAAAGAACGAGTATTGGTCAGAGAAACTCTGCAACTAAAAACCTTAAGCTATATGGGCGTTTGAAACATCTGAACAACGGCAGTTTCGAATAGAGCAACAGGGTATAAGAGCTTCTACGTCAGGGGCAAGAAAAACTTGAGGTCTGAAGTATCTGGTGATGCTTCGCAGTAGTGAAGCAAGTCAAGAAGAGTTTAGATGCTCCCGTATATCACCTGGAATTCCTGTTTTTCGTATTTTTCGTAGAATGGATAGTCCCTTTGCTCTGTGTTGTATTGATTGAGTTATTATTTAACCAATTGGGAGTTTTAATTTAATTTTTGGAGATGTATCTCTTTACCTCATGTGTAATTAACCCCGGGCAACGCAGGGTACCTCTGCAAGTTATTAATAGAAGTAAAACTGAAACGTGCAGCATGGCGTTCCTTACCGTTATTGTTGAAATAATATTAAAAGAAATTTCATTATTACCTTATGAGTAAACCCGCAAAAAATGCTGCTCGATAAAGAATCATGGATGCTGCGAGAAAGTGAGAATTTCACCTGTCTGAATCAATAGTAGCGAACTAAACATCAAGCGTCAGGTTAGGTGCAGTTTACAAGGCATTGGAATCTTTCGCCAGTTATCGACTGGACCAAAAAAACATGGTCGGTTCCCATGTTTAAAGAAACAACTGAAGGCTTATGGAATGAAATGAAAGTTGAACGCCATGGCTGCGCTTGTAAATACGTGGAGGACCGAAGGGAGTAGGACTGGTCAAGCCAGAAGCTGGAAGTGGTCTGTCTGAATGAAAAAAAAAACAGTAATTATGAAAAGAACAATAGTGCGACACAACATCCTCGTAGTAACGAAAATTATTCGCGATGGACAACTACAGCAGACAGCGGTTATCACGTGGAGATTTTTATTAACATTTATTTAAACAATACAACTCAACAATCACTGTCTGCAAACTAAAAAAAACTAAAATAAAAAATAGAATAATCATCTACAAACAAATATCATTATATTTATTTTTACAACAAAAAATCTGAGTTTTTCCGAACACTTTCCTTTTCAGACTCAAATTTTTTCCAGTCGTCTGGATGTTTGATAGGGAGTTCAAGGGAAACACGTGTGACTCTTTTGCCTCCTTAATAGACGCTGCCTTATTTATGTCCTGTAACTGCATCATCATTTTATGTTCATTATTATTAATTCATGGAAACGAACGTTCAATCAGCGCATTATCAGCATCTTAGTTTCAAAATATTCACATTCACATCTTGACTCGGACTGTTTGTTTTCTTGATTAAATGGAGGTTGATTTCTTGCTTCATTTTGTCCATGTTGGAGGTTAGGATGGAGACATTTGTTGTTGCTGCCACGATGTCATTTATGCAGACTGTTAATGTTGGTACACTCAGCATTGTTGTAGTAAAAAAAAACAATCGTCTGCTCTGGATGGAGTGAATTTTATTTGGGTAAGAAGCTGACACAATTTTTCGTACCAGCATCTTTGTTTGAGAGTGTAAAGTGATTTACGCAAATTGCAGACGTGATTAACTGGCGTTGATAATCCCTTGGGTGGCGATAGATATATTGTGCGGTCTACAGGTGCGTAAAGATATGCACATTTACCGTCATACTGGCACAGTGACATCCCTGTATTTGCAGCTATGGCAAACAGTAAGTGGAGGGATTCCATTTTGATGACAGATGAAAAAGTTAACTTATACTGGCTTCCGTAGACTTGTGACGAGCCAATAGCCACCAACCTTGCCTTGAATCTGGACACTGAACCATCAGGGTTATACTTGATGGGGTAGATCCATTTGCTTTTTAAAATTTTTACATTTGGTGGAGGAAGCTCTAAATCCCAGACGTGATGAAGTATGAGTGAATTCAATTCATCTTGCATGGCCTCTTTCTTGTTCATAAGACTAGGGTGTGATTGGCGGAGTGATTAGCAATTCGGAGTCAGTAAAGTCTGGATGACATAAGGCGGGACGTTGTTTTTCTGCCTTCTCTTTTTGCCTTTGTGAACGTCATAATGCCGGTTGTGGGACTTCAACAGGCAGTTGGTAGAACATCTTCCATCGATGTGGTTTCTAATAGAGGTGTAACCACTAGTGTGTTCTTAGTATCAGATAGGTCCTGCATTCTTGTCTCGTCTAATGTTAAAGTGGGTGAGATTGGCGGGATGATCTGAATGATATATGGTTCATCAGGCTGTGGTGTTTCAAAAACTGGGGGTTCCATGTTATTTGGAAATACCAGAGGAACAGATAATGATGGATCTGATTTTTTTGTGAACATTGGAAATACCTTAGGAAAGAAACGAACTATAATACGTGCTAGTAAAAATTTGCTCTCATCGAGTGCATAAATAAGGTACTCAGGAGATGAAGCGGAGTATCCCATAAAAACACCACTTTTGACTTGGGTATATAATAGTATACAAGGCAACCGAAAGGTGCTCGATATTTGATGGTCGGTTTCTTTTTGGACCATACCTCCTCAGGGGACCGTGGGTAGAGAATTTAGATTAAATGTTGTTGTAGTTGCAGCATGGTCCCAGAATCGGTGCGGAAGTTTTGACGATGTGAGAAGAACTCAAATTCCATCGCAAATGGAACGGATGGAATTGCTGAGATATGCCTTGCTTCGTACAGAACTCATGTAACTCCTCCGCATTGGTGAATTCTGTTCCACTATCGGAACGTATATATGCCAGATTTTGTCCTGTAGACCGTTGTAGCTTTGATATCAAGTCCATTAACGCTTTGGCACTTCACTTTTTGTCGGTGTAGCACAGATGAAAGTTTTTCGCGAGAAATCATCGACGGCTACTAACAGGAATTTCTTTCCATGGATAGAAGTGGTAGGCATTGTTCCCACGGTACCCACGTGAAGTAGCTGTAAAGGATGTCTTGACTGTTGACCTTGTACAATGTTGTGAGGGGTGTTGTACAATCGTGCCTGAAGGCATGCAGCATATGGTTGGTCATCAATTAATGGCCACAAAACTGTAAGACCACACATGCTAAGGTATTTCACTGCTGCAGTGAGTTTTTTTGATGACGAATGGCCTAATGCATTATGAATGTCACTATAAGTGACGGCCATTGAAAGTAATGGGGGATCCGTTCGGGAAACTGAATGGATGTTTGACATCACGGGAAGAAAGAGTGGTTACTCCATTACTTCATCTAACAGTACTCCATGCCCTCCTGTGCAGCGATGGTTGTGCCGTTAGATGAAGTAATGGAGTAACCAGTTGGGCCGAAAAGAAGACTGTAACCCTGCTTTGATAATTAACTCAAGGAGACAAGATAAAAGGCGCGCGTTTGGGGCATAAAGCGCGTCATGGAGTTTTAAAACTGCTCCTGAATCTAATAACACGCTTGCCGCACCAGTACCGATGGCAGCAATCGTTTTCCTAGGGTCTCCAGTATGTATTTGCTCATGACAGCTTTGAAAAGAATCAAAGAAATGTTTTTCTTTAATTACGTGAAATGAGCTGCCCGTATCAACTATCCAATCCTTGTTTGGAACACCAACACAGTTGGTTGCAGGTTTCTTGCTTTGTCCTCTTGTACCCGTTTTGCGAGGGTTACGCTTAGGACGTGAAGCTGATGCACGAGGCATGCGCTTTGTTGATGCAGGATCCTGCGAACGAGAGGGTATCGCGGTGTGTGAAAACACAAAGAGATGAATGGCCAAGTTTTGAATCAAGTCATCGAGAAAAGAAGGGAATTGCAACAACATCAAGTGTACATCTAAAGTAAGATTATGTAAGTAAGAAATTATTTAGACTAGTAGTGGCATCCTTGGAGAGGTCCATCCATTGTGAACCTTTAACAAAATATTTTTCAAATATCTATTAAGAATTTTTACTGTATTAATTCTAAGCGTTTTCGTGTGTGTTATTTTTAAGATATTTCAAAAATTATTCCAAAAATAAAATTCCGAGCCACGCCGGGGTTATCACCTAGCTTATTTGGTAGCACAGCAGGTCCAAACATATCCTAAAAATGTATTTAGACTATATTCTGTGGGAAAGTGTATATTTTGGAAACTGAAATGCTGACAATGCGTTGACTGAACGTTCGTTTCCAAGAATTTTTGATAATAAACATAAAGTGAAGATGCAGTGACATAACATAACAAATAAAAATTTGTGTGTCTGGAAAGGAAAGAACGAGTATTGGTCAGAAAAACTCTGCAATTAAAACAGAAAAAGCTATACGGGCATTTGAAACATCTGAACAACGGGAGATTCGAATACAGCAGGAGGGTTTCAGAGCTTCTACGTCAAGGGCAAGAAAGACTTGAGTTTAAAGTATCTGGTGATGCTCCGCAGTGGTAAGGCAAGTCAAGAAGAATTTAGGTGCTCCTGTATATAACCTGGAATATCTGTTTTTCGTATTTTTCGTAGAATGGATAGTCCCTTTGCTCTGTGTTGTATTGATTGAATTATTAATTAACCAAGCGGAAGTTATAATTTAATTTTTTGAGATCTATATCTTTAGCTACAAGTATAACTATCCCGGGCAACGCCGGGTACCTCTGTTAATCCTATATACAAATGATTATGTATCCCATTAATATCGTTTTGCTTTGAAGCACAATTTTTATTTGGACATGTTAACACATCTAATTTAGTAAATTCGGGAATCTGTAATTTAGTATATGAATTCATCACTTCTCTAATTTTCGTGTGCTTATATTTTTTGTGAAGCTTCTGTTTAATAATCCAAAATTTAATTGTTTGTGATTGGAACTAAATAGGAATTTTTGCACATAGTGGAAAGACGGTGGATATCACTATTTCCACAGAACTTATTTTATTCATCATAGATGCACATTTCGGCTATCCGGTAGCCATCTTCAGTATGAATCAAGTAACAATTGAATTCAGGAAGTATTTATAATAACACTAGCTGATATGCCCGGCGTTGCTCGGGTTGTTTCTTCGATAAAATTTTCCATTACAGAGGCTGAAATTTAAATAATAACTCAATCAATACAGCACAGACCAAAGGGACTATCCATTCTACGAAAAATACGAAACACAGTAATTCTAGGTGATATACCGGGACTTTATATAAATATTTCTTGACTTGCCTCACCACTGCGGAGCATCACCAGATACTTTAGACTCAAGTGTTTCTTGACTTGACGTAGAAGCGCTTGCTCTAATCGAAACTCCCGTTATTCAGATGTTTCAAATGCCCATATAGCTTTTTCGGTTTTAGTTGCAGAGACCAACACTCGTTCTTTCTCTTTCCTTGTCACACACATTAATTTTTTCCAGTCGTCTGGACGTTTGATAGGGAACTCAAGGGAGAGACGCGTGATTCCTTTGCCTCATCAATAGACGCTGCCTTATTAATGTTCTAACACTGCATCATCATTTTATGATCAATATTAATAACTTTTGGAAACAAACGTTCAATCATCGCATTATCAGCATCTCAGTTTACAAAATATACACATTCCCACAGAATATAGTCAAAATGTATTTTTATGAAATGTTTGGATCTTTGTGCTAACAAATACGCTAGGTGAAAACCCCGGCCCTGTTCGGACTTCTTTGTTGGATTAAATTTTGCGATATCTATCTATATATATAAAGAAGGATGTTTGTGGGTCTGTGCGTCTGTGGCTCTGTGGGTCTGTGTGTGGGTCTGTGGATCTGTGTGTACGTTTTTTATACAAATCTACAGTTTTATTCCGATCTTGATAAAATTTCGCATACATGACCTTTAAAGCATGAGGAAGGTCACTGTCTACCTCAGATTTCGGAAAAATAATAAATATCGATAAAAAATCGATATTCATGGTTATGGCAAGGCATATTAATGAGAAATATCTCATGACCAACAATGCAAGGCAAAGTTGGTACAACAATAGGTATCAACAATGGTATCAGCACGCAATTCACAAACACACTGCATGAACCAACAATATATATCTCATGACTAACAATGAAAGGAAAAGTTTG
>JAHWFO010011172.1:0-17210 GCA_023313115.1 Rhysida immarginata
ATGGTGTTCCTCATCATACACATTCCTTTATTGTCACTTTTGAGGGAACAACCCTACCTGACAGTATAGCTATTGGTTATATTCACTGTCGTGTGAGGCCTTTAATTCCCAACCCGCTGCGTTGTTTCCATTGTCAGCGTTTTGGCCACACAAGAATTAGCTGCAATAGTCTACAGGTTTGTTGCAAATGTGGACAACCGGGACCCGACATGGAATCTTGCCCGAATGATTTTTGTTGTTGTAATTGCAAGGGTGCACACTCGGCTCTATCTAGAGATTGCCCTGGATGGCGGAAGGAAAGGAAAATTCAGGAAGTTCGTGTTCTCGGAAATTTATCTTTCTTTGAGGCTCGAAAGCAAGTGGAGAAATCGGAAACAAGGAATTATGCGTTGGTGATTAAAAATGCGCCTGTATGCAAATCTGTAGGAATTATGACAAAAATGAGCTATAAAGACCGTAAATGAAACTGTTCCATATAGAGACTCCTGTTGCAGCACTGCTCGGAATGCAACTCTTTCGACATCTCTCTCTTCAGATTCCTCTAAAAAACGCTTTGCGGATAGTACACCAATCTCCCCAGTCCTGGGAGGAAAGTCATTTCGCATTAAATCTAGAAGTGACTGCAACTGAGGAGATGGAGTTATCACGGGATTTTAGGACAACTTCTTAATATATGCACTATGGCCTTATTACAATGGAATGTTAAAGGTTTCTTCTCCCGCTTTGATGACTTGAAACTGCTAGTGAATAAGTTCTCCTTCCCCTTATTAGCGTTGCAAGAAACATTTCTCTTGCCTTCCCAGTCCCCTACTCTGAAAGGGTTTATTTTTAACCGAAAAGATCACACGTTGGGAAATAGAGCCTGTGGAGGCGTTGCTATTTTAATCCACAGGTCGGTGCCTTTTACCATGATTGATTTAACATCTCATCTGCAGGCTGTAGCAGTAAGGGTGCTATTTAAACATTTTCCTCCAGTAACTGTATGTTCTATTTATCTCCCCCCTGCTGAATTCATTGATGAAAAAGTCTTTTTATCAATAATACAGGAATTACCTCGCCCTTTTTTACTATTAGGAGATTTTAATGCCCACAACCCTATCTGGGGTCTGAACATCTGACTGAAAGAGGATACATGATAGAGCGTTGAATTCTTTTAACAATAATTTGTTAAATAATGGCTCGTCAACATTTCTTCACTCGGCTAATGGTACTACTTCTTGTATTGATCTATCAATATCCTCCTTTTATTATGCAGCTAATATATCATGGAACGTACTCACTGACTTACATGGCAGCGATCACTTTCCGATTCTTATTCCCTTGAGCTCTTCTTGTTTTAACCCGACGTTACGTTGGAAATTGGCTAAAGCAGATTGGCAGGTTTTTCAGTCTCTCTTAAAGTTTGAGAATAAAACATCTTTTCCATCTGTAGATGAGGCCGTTGAAGATTTTACTTCTCGTATTCTCAAAGCGGCAGAAGAATCCAGCCCTGTAAATAGAACCCTTTCTATTAAAATTCCAGTACCTTGGTGGAATGAAGAATGTGCTATAGCAGTCCGAGAACGAAAGAGAGTTCTCCGTCTTTTCTCGGCTTATCCCACTCAAGAGAATTTTATTATAAAAAGAAAAGGGTTAAGCGCAAACTGACTACTTCTACAAATAAGAAACTTTGCTGGAGGGATTTCATCTCTTGTATTAATAAAAACACTCCTCTCTAATCTATATGGAAAATGATTAGAAAAATAAATCGGAAGAGACTTCTGAATAAACTTCCTTCTCTCACCAAAAATGGTCAGACCTATTGTGACCCGTATGACGTAGCTAATATTCTTGGCAGAACTTTTTCTGAGGTTTCTGAATCAAAAAATTACTCAGACCCCTTTCAAAGATAAATATTTCCAGGAATCATATGCTTTGAATTTCAATTCTAGGAATCTTGAAAATTACAATCTCCCATTTTCTCTACGGGAACTCCATTACGCTCTCAGCTGCTCCAAGGATTCGGCTTCTGGCTCGGACGGGCTCTTATACTCCTTCTTATAACACCTACCGCAGGAAGCATATGTTTACCTTCTTTCTTTGTTCAACTATATATGGTCTTCAACAGAGATCCCCACTCAATGGAAAGAGGCAACTGTTGTTGCTATTCTAAAGCCAAACAAGGATCCGTCATGTTCATCAAACTATAGACCGATTGCTTTAACCAGCTGTCTTTGTAAGACCTTGGAAAGGATGTGTCAGTTAGACTGATGTGGTATCTGGAAAAACATTATCTGTTGTCTAGCTTTCAATGTGGGTTCCATAGAGCTCACTCTACTACTGATCATCTGCTCCGGTTGGAACATGAGATCCACCTTGCAAAAAAAGTAGACAACATATTGTAGGGGTTTTCTTTGACTTGGAAAAAGCCTTTGATACCACGTGGAGATACGATATAGTGACTCTTTTGAAGAAATATGGTCTTTTGGGACGTCTCCCTAACTTCCTGTGGAATTTTATGCAAAATAGAACCTTCAGAGTACGAGTGGGTTCTGTATTTTCTGACTTTTATTATCAGGAAAACGGTGTTCCTCAGGGCAGTGTTTTGAGTCCATTCCATTTCCTTATTGCGATTAATGAAGCTTGTTCGCAACTGCCCTCTACCGTGAAATACTCATTGTACGTTGACGACATCGCCATTTATTGCAGGGCGTCTTCAGTGTCTAACATTGAGCGTCAACCAACTGCAAATAGCTATTAATAAACTTGCTACTTGGAGCAACGAAGTAGGGTTTAAATTTTCAACCCAGAAAACTGTGTCAGTGCACTTTTGTTTTCTGCGGGGTATCCACCCCGATACAGCTCTTTCACTATATGGATCTTCTATTCCTGTGGTAGATAGTTGTAGATTTTTCGGTCTGAATTTCGATAAAAAATTAACTTGGCTTCCACATAACCGGAAATTAAAGGCAAGATGTTGGCAAGCCATGAATATCTTGCGTTCGATTTCCGCCACAAAATGGGGCGCAGATAGGAAAATGCGCCCCAGCTTCAAAAAGTAACTTAAAACTATTAGGCCCAACCTGTAATCTAGGTATAAGAATTGCCACTGGAGCCTTCCGAACAAGTCCTGTAGAAAGCCTATATGTTGAAGCTTTTGAACCCCCGTTATGGCACAGAAGAACCAGACTCCTTCGTAAATATGCTGCCAGGGTATAAGGTCAAGGTCTACATCCAGCTTACGCCTGTTACTTCCAAAAATCCTGGGCTCCCCCGCAACGTACCTTTAGAAGTATTAACACTTGGCTCCAGAGCCTTTTGGAAAGCCTAAACCTCTCCTTTCCAGCCATGCACAATAGGGGAGTCAGAGATATTCCTTCATGGATTTTTCCCCTACCAAACATTGAATATGGAGTATTCGATGGGAAAAAACAGAACTTTATAGAAGCAGAAATCAAAGCCATCTTCCGTAAATACCTGGAAAATCTCCCAGTTGGTTTCCATATCTATACGGACGGCTCTTAAGTCAGATAAAGGAGTCGGTTGTGCGTTTCTTATAAATAATTCCATCTTTTCATACCGTTTACCAGACGAGTTTTCTGTTTTCTCAGCGGAGCTGACTGTTCTGGAGAAAGCTCTTGAATTTGCGTTTAGCTATCCTCGCTCCAATTTTTGGATATTTCCCGACTCCAAGAGTGCCCTGCAATCCTTGGAAAAATTTAATTCTGACAATCCTTTTTGTTTAAGAACCTTAGAATACCTTTTCTATCTAGAATCCCAGGGCACTAGAGTTTCGTTTGCTTGGATTCCTGGTCACATGGGAATTCCGCTCAACGAAAAGGTGGACAGGGCTGCAAAAGACGCTATAACCTACCTTCCTATCACTGAATTATTATCTATACCGGAACATTTGTTTCCGTTGATTAACAAGAAACTTCTGTCTTCTTGGCAGGAATCCTGGTCGCTTAAATTTACTAATAAAATGTTTGAAATAAAACCTGTTATTAGTCCCTGGACCTTACCTAGTTTAGGTATTCGGCGCGAAGACGTTGTCCTTACTCGTTTAAGGATAGGCCACTGTCGTCTTACTCACATTCATCTCTTGAATAAAGAACCAGCTCCACTGTATTCGTGTGGAGGAGATTTGACTTTTAAACACATCCTTAATCAATATCTTCTGTACAGTAAGCTGTGTCGTTCGTTGGGCTTGAATATTATTTCTTAAAGAATATTCACATTTTTAAAAGTATTTAATCATCACTTTTTTCTCTTTTCCCTTTTGATATGCTGATATTAAATACTTTTTATTCCTTTTTTTAAAAAAAGAAAATTTACATTTTTAAACTCATCTAATCATTTCAAAGTTTTATTATGTATCACAACAGTGTTGCAGTATATTTTTTTTGCCAATTTTACTTTTGTTTTAGCCTGCTGAGATTTTTATTTTATTTTTAGAACTTCATATTATGTTTTAACGCTCAAGATTTTACTTCCCTTTAATTATTGGCTATTTATATTTTCAGTCGTGCGTGGCGTCTTAGATCAGAATTGGGCGCAAAATGACCTTAGTAGTTGGCGCGCCCTAAAACCCAACCAACCATTGGTTGACATCTCCCTTTCTTCTGATCACACTTTGTAGCCATCGAGAAACAGATGATAATAATTTCTGTACCGTTGCAAGAGGAATTTGTTGCCATTCCTGCTGTACGAAAGTTTTCTGCTGTTGAGCTGTTCAGAGTCGTCGTTGACATAACTTTCTCTTGATAATTCGCCATATATTCTCTATTGGAGACAAATCGGGACTGCAGGCAGGTCATTTTAACACCCGAATTCGTCTATTGTGTAGCCACTGTTCTGTAATACGAACGGTGGGGGACTTCTATCTTATAGAAGGGTTGACAATCAAAAGTATAATGCATTTGAAAGTCAGAGGCACTTATTCCTACAAGGGAATATTGCGCCATACCCAAAAGGAAAGGAACAAAAGAGCCTACAGGAAGCCAGACAAGCTTAAAAAGCGAGTCAGACTTCCTATAGGATCTAGATGAATATCCTCAAGAAAGGTCAAGCCTGACGTGAGGTAACGATGATGTGCCAAAGCAACACAATCAAAAAGGATATGATAGGCTGTTTCTTCCGCCAAACCACACTTCGAACATAGTGGCTCTTCACGGAGAATGCCCATTCTATGTAGATGTTTACGGAGTAGATCATGACCAGTCAAAAAACCTATGATAATCCGCAATTTCTTTCTATTAAGACGTAGAATGCCAGACATTAGACCAGACGAAGGTTTCATAATCATAAGTCTGGCATGTTTTTGATTTGTGGAATGTTCCCACCTATCCATCATCTCAAAGTGAGAGATGATGTTTATCTCTCGAACTGCCGTTTGCCTAGAAATACCGCAGAAAGGTTCAGGACCAATCGGAGGCGATTTAGCACCTGTTTAGCTAAAGTATCAGATACCTCATTACCGACAATACCTTTATGTCCTGGGACCCACAACAAAGTGACATTGTTATGAAGAGCCAGGTCATGTAGAAGTTGAAGGCATTCCAGGGTAATTTTGGAAGTTACCCTGGAGGATTTAATGGCCTTAAGGGCCGCTTGACTGTCGCTAAGTATGAAGATTCATTAGGTTTATCTAAACGTAGTTGTAGACAGTAGATAATGGCCAACATTTCCGCCTGGAAGACCGTGACCCACCGACCCAACCGTCGAAAGCGGAGGATCTTGGGACTCCCACAGTAAACACCCAGACCCGAGAAGCCATGATGTCGAGAACCATCAGTATACCAAATGATGGCCCCCTTAGGAAAATGCCGACCCACCCCTCCCTGCTCTACCACGGGGTCAATGATGACCTCGCTCGAGGGCTCATGGAGGGTCCGAGTATCCAAAATATCGGAAGGCATTTGTAAAATGTGACTGGTTAAAGCCTGGCTAATGAAGGTGTGAGACTTCGCCCCGGGGAAGTCCACCCATAGCCCTTGATTGCACAGTCGGTATGAACTTTTCCTGGCAACGCCCTTGATATAAATATCGAGTGGAGTCAGAGAAAGAATAACTTTTAAAGCCTTGGTTGGGGTGGTAGAAACAGCACCCGTAATACTCAGACACGCCAGGCTCTGAAGAGAAGCCAACTTAGTCGGTACAGTCAGCTGTTCAGACTTACGCCACCAAACCAAGGCACAGTAAGTTAAAATGGATTCCAGGAGTGAGTTGGATTCGATGAGGAGGTTTTTCTCTGATGGATAGTTACTAGCTTCTATGGCACTGTTAATACATCTGCTGATGTCTTCAACACGTTGAACGATGTCCTCCGTACAGTACGCAACGTCGGGATGGTAGCCATAGTCCTTAAGAATATCTTTGTAGAGCTTCCAGTCTTGATGATGTATGAGTTCCTCTCGGAAATTTATGTCAACATTGTCAACGTTCAACGCCACAGGCTTGTGGTCAGAAGAAAGGTCATCAAATGTGAAGATATTGTATAGTTTGAAGAAACCCTTCAAGAGCGAGATGTCCAAAACGTCACTAGTACGGGAGTGGTCGCAGTAGTAGGTGTCCTCCACAGGTCCAGCAGCGATGATGTCATCTTTTCCTTGTATGTACTTATAGAGAATCATACCGTTGTAGTTCTGCCTTCTGGAGTTACAGCTTGGGTGTTTGGCATTTAGGTCACCAGCCACGACGACTGGAGTGTCACCATTGAAGAGTTCATCAAGCTCGCTAATGTCAAGATAATGTTTAGGTGAATTATAGAGCGCTACGAACTTCACTTCACCACAGGAGACGTCATTGATAATGATGGAGGCCGATTCCATAACTGCATAAGACTTGGAGACTAATTCCTGGTGTTGAATTCCCTTTATAATGATGATCGCAGAAGCACATCTTGCAGCATTTGAAACCATACCATCCGTATGGTATACACAGTAGCCAGGCAGCTTGAAGTCTTGGCTTGGTTTGAGGTGCGTTTCACAAAGGAAAGCAACGTCGATTTCTTGCTTTATCAAAAAATTGTGAAACTCGATACCCTTTCGGGGAATCTCCCTAGCGTTTCATATCACACATCGAAGTTCACCTTTGTTGATTAATGTATAACGTTTTGCAGCCATAGTATAATTAGTTGGTCGTAAGGAGCTCACTCAACTGTGGGTAAGTTTTGCCTAGATTAGAAAACAGATGAAAGATACGTCCTAATTGCTTATACATACCAGGTAGGTCGTTGATGTTGAGGCCTTTATCCTCCGGCTTAGACACAGCAGCAGCATAGGATTTGTCTGCTGTCACTTTAGAACTAGGGATCCTTTGAACCTGGGGGTATTTTGACATTTCGTGTAAGTTGAAGTGGGGGGGGGGGGTCAACACACATTTTACATTTCGTGTAAGTATTTTGACTGGTGCCCCTCTGCACACTTGTTACAACGAGGATCTTCCGTGCAGCCCATGGATACGTGTCCGAAGCGCAGGCAGTTGTAACACTGTAGTGGCTTCTTGTTCCCTCGAAAGGCCCAATACGTGTAATGTTCTTCAATGACCGGTTGTGTTCGGTGTTCGGGAGCAGAACCAAAACTATCGGCATATCAATGGATCCTTTGGCTTTCCTCAATCGAATAACTTTTTCGGGAAGTAGTTAGCTCTTTTTAGGTCTTCTTGGAAGTCATCGAGGTCATACGTAATATCCACATTACGAATCACGTATTTCAAGACCTTCTCCGACTTCAGTCGATGATGCTGAATTTTAAAAATATTATCACACTTAATTCCAGAGACTAACCTGTTGTGGGTTTCTTCGTCTTCACATTTAACTTTGACGGTTTCAGCTCTGCCCGTATGAACAGTGATCTTTTCCACTGGAACATGCTTCTCGAGCTCAGATAGAATCGTCTTAAACGGGACGACATGAGTCCGCACGATAATCGGCGGGACATACCTCTTCGTGATCCTATGGTCTTAATTAGCTGAGCGATTCTGTCCATTCTTCAGATTCCTCATTCTAGACGCGCTGACGACTTCTTCGTTTACTCTGGAGACGGTCTTTAGGTTATCGATCCTCGTGCCTTTTCTGAATTTTTTATTAGTGACACCAATCCAGGGACTGTCATCCACTTCTTCATCGGTTCCGTCAGAGTGACTTCTCTTACAGCCACCGTTTGTCGAACAGTCACTATTTTCTATTATATCCATAGACTCCACACTAATAGAAGTTTTTAAAACATTACTTACCTTTCTGTTATCAACCGGTTTGTCTTCCGTGGAGTTTCCTGCCTTTGGGGTCCCGGAGCATTTCCCAAAGGCTTCCTTCAGTTCGCTTATCTTGTCAATAACATCTCTACGAGAGTCCTTAATTTCCTTGTTGATACCTTCGAACTTCTCCTCAAAACTTTTGTGTAGGGATTCGACTTTTTCGTCCAGTGCACTATACTTAGCGTTTATTTCATCCGGGAGGGCTTCTAACATTTCGTTGAACACTAGGTCAAATGCAGCAAACCTAGCATCCAAGCAGGCATCCCGGTAGGCCTTTTCGCAGGACACAGTTTTACCATCCGCCCCTAGCAAATGCTCTTTAGCCGACTTCAACGTGGTCAATTTCAGAGGAGATGAAGGATCTTCAGTCCAAGTTACTAGTTTCTCAAGTTGAAATAGCTGATTTGAAGCAGGAAAATAGTAACTTAAAGAGAGACATCTCAACCATAAAAGGGCAAGTTCAGGATTTAATTCAGTATTCCTATTCAAGCAATTTTTTAATTAATGGAATACCTGAACTTCCACAGGAAGATTTATATTCATATGTACTGAAAATATGTAAAAAACTGAATATTTCCTGTTCGGATCAGGATATCGAAGTGGTGCATAGAATCGGAAGAAAAGATCCAGCTGGAAAGAAAATTAGGCCTATAGTTGTTAGATGTATCAGAAAGAAGATGAGAAACGAAATTCTTTACAGAAGAAAATCTCTTAATAGGAATCAAGAATTGACGGCTGATTTTTTTGGCATTTGTAATGAGAAATATCCAATTTTTATTAATGAACACCTATCACCATTTAAAAACAGCTTGTTCAGAAAAGCTAAAGAAAGTAAAAAAACGAAAAATTATAGATTTCTTTGGGTTATTGAAGGCAAATCCTTATGAGAAGAAGTCAAGATTCTCAACCACTCATTATAAATAATTTTGATGATTTAGTTAATCTCTAATCATTACATTCAACAGTACATCATTTTTTTACCAGAATATTAGAGGTTTAAAAACAAAATCTCGTGATTTTTTTGTATCTGTATTAGCCAACAATTACAATTTCATTTGCCTAACTGAAACATGGTTGAATAATTCTGTAAGTAATGGTGAATTATTTGATAAAAGATATGTAGTTGAAAGACAGGACAGGCATATTTCTGAAGATAAAACAGATAGTGTTAATTGCTTTAAATTCTAATTTTACATATAAAAGATTATATTTGGACATTAATATCAAAATTATCGATTATAAATTCAATAATCTTAGATTTATAAATGGTGTTATTTATATTCCTCCATATACAAATATAGACGAATATCAATTGTTTCTGGACTCTGTATCTGCCTTAATTCTCTCATCGTGTGACAATGTAATTATTGCTGGTGACTTTAATATTCCTGAATTTTTCCCTCTTACGCACAATTTTCTAAATTTATCTAAAGTATCATTGTTGCACTCTTTTATGCACTCTTTAAACTGTGAGCAGATTAATTCAAATGTTAACCACTATGGTAAAGTTTTAGACTTGGTATTTTCCAACTTCTCTTCCTTTACTTGCATTAAGGATGATGGGTTAGTTGCGGAAGATGCCTATCATCCATCATTATTAGTATCATGTTCTGAATTGATCACTGATAATAAGTTTAAAGTTAGGCCTTCACACTTCAACTTTAAATCTGCTGATTATTTGTTATTATACAGATTGTTATCTTACACTAACTGGTCCAGCCTGTACCAGTTGGATAATGTAAATTCTCTTGTGGAAGAATTTTATAACATCTTACTTGATATAATATCTATATGTGTTCCATTTGTTTCTAAGAAAAAAGCTAAGAATTACCCTGTATGGTTTTTAAATAAAGTTGTTGTTTTGTTAAGGAGAAAAGATAAAACTTTCAAAAAATTGAAATGCTCAAATAATCCCCTTGATAGATTAACATTTAAATCTTTGAGGTCAGAAATAAAAAATGTATTAGGAGGGATTTTAAATTGTATTTAGATCAGGCTAAGAACTTGATAAAAACCAATAATAAAGTATTTTGGAAGATCATTGAAGAGCTGAGATGCTCAATAACAGGAGCTTTCCGAATGGAATGATGTATGATGACAAAATTCTGGATAGTGCTTATGATATAGCTAATGCATTCAAACATAATTTTCAATCTGTTTATAATGTTTACAGTTCTTTGTCTTTACCGTCAATCATGGAATCTTCTACTGCAGATGGTACCGCTGATACTCTTATGTTCTTCCCTACCTCGAATGATGAAATCTTGAGTGCCATTAAAAAAATAAAAAACACGAGATCAATGGGAATGGATGGGATTCCCTCTTAGCTTGTTGTGAATTCTTTGTTCTTCCATTCTCTTTAATATTTAATATGTCTCGTATATCTGGCGTTTTTCCAGACCTTTGGAAGCAAATTAAGACAGTACCGATTTTCAAAAATAAGGGCAATAAAAACAATATTAAGAATTACCGTCCAATTTCTATAACCAGCTTTCCTGCAAAGATGTTTGAACAAATTATTTATGACAGCATTTATAGTCATGTTTGTTCCTACCTATCACCACATCAACATGGGTTCTATACAAAGCGTTCCACTATCTCCAATCTTCTTGACACTATTCACTTAATTGGTGAAGGTATTAAATCAAATGCTCAGGTTGATGTAATTTACATTGATTTTGAAAAGGCCTTTGATAAGGTACAGGTATTGGACATTGAAACTGAAACACCTTCGCAAATAGCACTGGTTACCCCCAGGGCTGAATAGAACCTTCTGCTAGATATTTAATCGTATGCATATCAATGAATCACGTGTCAGAGGTCTTGGTAGTCACTCCAGTAGAAAAATTCGATAGTAAGCTTCAAATTGTCTGTGCAGAGCGCTATAATGGGAGACATATCCGACTTCAAAAGAGGGCAGATTGTTGGGGCGCGTCTAGCAGGTGCATCTGTGTCCAAAACTGCCACACTTTGTGATGTCTCACGTGCTACAGTATCCAGGGTGATGTGTGCATATGAACAGGAAGGACGAACCACGTCCAGGAGGAGCAACTGCAGGGGAAAACGGAAGTTGTCGGAAAGAGACGTCAGGACATTGACCAGGATTGTTGCACGAAAGCGGAAAACCACCGCAGCAGAAATCACCGCAGAAATGAATACACACCTCCAGGAACCTGTGTGCACGAAGACATTCCGTCGTTACCTGCATAAATCCAACATCCATGGCAGGGTTGCTATACCGAAGCCTTTCATCAGTAGTACAAATGCCTCCAAGCGGGTTCAGTGGTGCCGGACGCATAAAACCTGGACGTTGGATGACCTCAAACGCGTCATATTCTCGGATGAGTCCAGCTACACTGTCTTCCAAACAACAGGGAGGGTATTCGTCTGGAGGAGCCCCTCTCCTCTGATGCCTACAACCCAGACTGCTTGGCACCACAGTCAAACACGGAGGTGGATCAGTAATGGTCTGGGGTGCAAACTGTGCAGGACCTCTACCGATCCTTCCCAAGACGTGTTGCTGCTGTGCTGGCTGCCCACGGTGCCCCAACACCTTATTAAATAAAGATTTAGGATTTCTACCAGGTGTTTCAGTTTCAATGTCCAATACCTGTAGATCATTCACTATTATTGAAAAAATTGCTTAAATTCGGTTTGAACCGAAATTACATCTCTTGGTTTATATCGTATTTATCAAACCGAATCAATTTTGTTACTGTTAATGATGAGATCTCTAACCCTTTTACCTCCACCTCTGGAGTACCTCAGGGTTCTGTTTTGGGGCCACTTTTGCTTTTAATTTTTATTAATGATATCACTGAATGCGTAAAGATCTCTACATTATTTTTATTTGCTGATGATTTAAAGCTTGGCAAGATTGTTTATGGTTTGAACGATTGTATAAATTCACAAAATGATTTACATGGCATAATGAACTGGTGTAGTGATAATAAGATGTCTGTTAATATCGATAAGTGCAATTTTGTTTCCTACTCACTCAAACGAAATATTTTACAGCATCACTATGTTTTGAATGACATTATTTTAGAAAAGAAATCGAGTGTAAAAGATCTAGGAGTTCTTTTTGATTCCAAGCTCTTATTTGTAAATCATATTAATTTTATTATTTCTAAAGCCTACTCTGTTTCATATTTTATAATTAGGAATGCTAAAAAGGTTCAATGATAGTAATTTTTGTATCTATCTTTTTAATGCTCTAGCTAGACCATTACTGGAATATGCTTCAGTTATTTGGTCACCATATTGTAGAAATTTACAAAAATCTATTGAAAAGGTTCAAACCGATTTCCTAAGAATTATATTTAAAATATTTTGTTATGATTATTTTACTGTTAATTTATATGTTACTAATTCTTATTTAATGCAGTATTTTAAATGCAATGTACTACGTCACAGGCGAATTATATTCGACCTATGCATGTTATAAAAGTTATATAATCATTCTTGTTTATCCAACACTTTTTTGAGTTTATGTCCTTACGAGTTCCCAGAATGTGTACCAAATCATCAGATATATTTTATTTACCTTTTTCTCGAAAAACTCGTATAAATAATCTACCTTTTTATCGTTTGTGTAATCTTGTAAATTCACTTTCTGCAGTAATTGATCTAAATTGTATGACTTTATCTGAATTTAAGTCTTCTATATGGGAAAATATTTATATTTTTTAATCATTTTTGTAAATATAAGTATGTTCTTTTTCTTTTTGTAATTTCATAAATTTGTAAGCTGTTATTGGGCCTCTGGCCTGTTGCTTGCTTAAATAAATAAATAAATATATAAAAGTATAGAATCAGAGGGGGGGGGGAGAGTAACCTCGCAGCTAAGTGTGTGCTAAAGAAGCCGTCCTAAGAAGGACGCACCCAGCTTTAAGAAAAAAGAACAAGTCAGGTTTGTGAGAAAATTAATTCTACGCCAGGGACCCACTCGTGAATGATTAGAATAATAATAGATGATATGAAAAAATGTCCTTAGTTAGGTTTGCGAGAAAATTAATCCCAACGCCATGGACCAAGAAGGATAATGAGCGTCTTGATGTACTGGTTTACGGAAATATTAATTCCAACGCCAGGGACCAGCACATAAGACGTAACAGAAAGTGAATATCGCCCTGAAAAGGGCGACCGTGAAATGAGAATAATGAAATGATACCTGAAAAGAGAGTAGAGTGATACCTTGAAGAACTAGTCCGTTTTGATCGTCCTGATCGTCCTCAGCCTGAGACCTCCATTGATGACCGATGAAATGATCATACTGATCAATCATGAGATAATGTTACAGACAATCGACAATCGAACAGTGCAGGTAAAACGAAACGAGTGGTCCGAAAGCAACGCTTTCACTGCCACACTCGTCCAGAAAGTACACTGAACTAGGCAAGAAGCCAGATGAAACCTAGTTTAGTCATCCAGAGGATAAGATGGAGTCCTTTCCTCTCAGGACGATAGTGTTGATGTTGATTGACGAGGGACAAGGGACACGAGGAGCTAGGAGATCCAATAATCGGGAAACATGGCCTTTTGATGTCGTCGAAATTGATGTCCAGGATGTGACGCGGCCTGCGATGTCTAAGAAGACTTCTGAAGGTAAGCGGGTGCTCAAGAATACCAGCAACCAGAGGATTCGGATGGTCCTTCATCTTCGGAAGCAGCTTTTTCATCAATTCCTGGACGTGATTCCCAATGGGAGGTATCTCAAAATCGTCGGCAATAGAAGTATTTCTTGCAACTCTCCTGTCAAGTTGAGCAATAGTCCTCAACGTAACGTTTTGGAAAGTTTGGAGGTCCTTCCATCTGGACTTACATATTGTAGCCCATGCACGCATACCATAAAGCAAGATGGTTCGGATTACCGTCCTATACAGCAATAGTTTGCAGTCCAATCCAAGCGCGCTGTTTCGCCCCAGAAGAGCTACCAGACTGAAATTTGCCTTCTTTGCCTTGTTGATGGCATAGGAGACATGGTCTCCCCAATTTAGCTTGGCATCTATTACCACTCCGAGGTATTTGTAATGTTTTACCCATTCGAGCTCTCTACCAGAAAGGAAGAGAGGACTCGGGGGTTTCCGAAGTTTCTTTGTAATGAACATTGCCTTGCATTTGTCAACATTTAGATTCAGTCTCCACTTAGCAAACCATTTCTCGCACTTATGTAAGGCATTCTGCAATCGAGATATGACATGAGCGGGAACGCGAGCAGTGGTCTTGATGGACGCGTCGTCAGCGAACAGATACAGCTTGCATTTTGTAAATGTTGGGAAGTCACTGATGAAAAAGTTAAAGAGTGCAAGGCCAAGAACAGAACCCTGGGGAACACCAGCTTTGACGTCACACGGATTTGACATGGAGCAGCCAACCTTTACACGAAATATCCTGTTCGACAGAAAGGATCTAATCAAGGCAATAAGATCGTCCGGAAATTCCCAAGTAATCATTTTGTGTATCAGGCCTTCGTGCCAAACCTGATCAAAAGCTTTTCGGACATCCAAAAACACAAGACCACCATATTTAGCGCAGTTAAGAGGAGTGTTTAAATCTGCAACAAGCCTCCAGATCTGGAGTTGGCAGGAGTGACCTGGTCGAAAGCCGAATTGCTCTTCACGAACAAACTTATTAGCCACACAGAAGTCGTTAAATCTCTCAAGAATGACACGTTCAAACACTTTTGATAGCATAGGTAACAAGCTTATAGGCCTATAGCTGACAGGGAGAGCAGGGTTTAGACCAGGCTTTGGTATGGTAACGATAACAGACTCTTTCCACTTGACAGGAAAGTAACCATGTCTCCAGCAGTCATTCATGGCCCTGGTAATAGTCGCAACAACATTAGGAGGTAAGTTCTTGAGAGTGCTATTAGTGATGGAATCGATACCTGCTGCTTTCCTGCTTTTAAGATGCTTGATGACATCGGAGATTTCGTGAACACCATTAGTGTCCTCACAGGTAGAAATACGATGAGTGAGCTCGTATGCGATACATCCATCGTTGACAAGACGAATATTTGGGAAATTATCCGGGTTGTCCTCACCAGGAGTGGTAAATTGTTTAACCAGGGATTCGGCGATCAGTTGAGCTTTATCTTGATCACCCGTGACAGCATTGCCATTTGCGGTAAGCAGCGGCGGTAAATTGATGGATCTGTTTCCTTTTAGAGCCCTTACAGTACCCCAGAGCGAGTTGTCTTGGACTGACAGGAACTTTAGCTTTTCGCTACATCTTTGATTACGTAAAGATTTAACCTCTTCCTGGACCTTGCGAGCTAGCCTGTTGTATTTCGTTTTGAAGAAGGGAAGTCGTTTATGCTGCCATAACCTTCTATGGGAATTTCTTTCAAGTATGAGACGCCTGATATAAGTAGTGAGGTCGAGATGTTTAGGACGCTTTCGATCAGTAGTGAAAGTACTGGAAGCTGTAGCATCATTGATAACACGAGTAATAGAACTGATATTTGCATTAATATCCTCGTTGTCAATAACCTCCTTATATGGAATGCTGTTTTCTCTAAGGATATCCCTGAAGAGTTTCCAGTCTTGTTTGGAGTGAAGCCCAATCTTAACATCGATGTTCACGCCCTCAAAGATAAGCATCACTGGACGTTGGTCAGAGGATAAGTCGTCGACTGTGAATATATTATAGGGCTTAACGAATCCTTTAAGAACTGCAACGTCCAGTACGTCGCTGACACGAGAATGGTCGCAGTAGTAAGTGTCATCAAGGGGTCCAGCAACAAAGGTGTCAATCTCGTTTAGAGTATATCCATAGAGGATATTGCCATTTTGGTTGGAGCATTTGGAATTCCATAATGGTACAGACAATCAACAATCGAACAGTGAAGTGTACATTTGTTAGGATGGGACGAAAGCAGCCCTTTCACAAAGCTCATCTAACCAGAATAAACTCCAAATGAAATACACTGAGGTAATCAAGAAGCCTAACCAACCCAAGCGGTCTTCCATATTATACAAAACAGAAAATAAGATTGACGATTGTCAGAAACAAAATACAAACAAAACCAGAAATATAACGCAAAGCCGATCAGGTAAATTACAGCCAAGAATACAGAATAAATTTGAAACAAAATAAGCCAATCAATTGCGAGTAGGACACAAGTACACCAAAGAATAAATAATATAAAAGGAGGAGCGAAGTAGCCAATAAAAGGAGCGCGGGGGGGGGGATCAAAGGTTATCTCTACATAAGTCAGAGAGAAGGACCAATCCGGTAATCACAAAGCCTTCGACCAACTCTGGCACGATGGTCTTATTTTTAAAATGATTATGGATGGATTTCCTCAAGACATAATTACTCTGATACACTCGTTTCTCTCCAACCAGTGTTGCCAGATTGGGCTATAAACCGCAAATTGGGCTTCTTTTAAAAACAATTGGCTTGTAAAATTTTGACTTCGCGGTTTGGGATTTTTTTGGCGGGTCGTGGCTTTTTTTGGGCTCTTTTGGGCTTGTTTTTTTGAGTCTTATTGAGTCAAAAATAAATTTAGTTGAAGATTTAAATTAAACAAGTGCAGGTTCAGAAGCGCCTCCCAGAAAAATTTTGGTTGTTAGAAAAATTAAAATATCTAGCGCCTCCTTATTTCCTAAATCAGTGCAACAACGTGAAATATGAAGACTTGCCCCTTAATTCCCAGGGGACTAATTTGCACTTAAACTATTAACTCTTCCTATTAGTAATGCTGTAGTCGAGCGTATTTTTTCTAAAATGAACATCGTAAAAGCAAAACTTAGGAATCGAACATGTTTAAGGACTTTAGATGCTATTCTGCAGATCCAAACATCTTTGCAAATAGACGACAAATGTTGCAATGACTTTGAACCAACTACAGGAATGATGGCAAATTTTAATTATCATGTAATGTATTCGGCAACAGAGCAACAAGAACTTGATGCCGCAGCTGAAATTTTTATTGTATGAATTACTTTCATTACTGTATCAAAAGT
>JAHWFO010011219.1:0-10204 GCA_023313115.1 Rhysida immarginata
GCAGGAGAAAGAATTGGATGCTCGGATCGGTGCAGCAAGCTGTGTCAAAATAAGTACTCAAAATATAATGTTTTCACATTATTGGCAGATAATATCAGAAGAAAATATTAATAAAAGAATACTGGCTATTACTAATACCTATCTTATATTTACTGTTGTAGAAGTGGCATTATATGTATTTTAATAAATAGTTCAACCCGTTTAAAAAATAAATTAATTCTCTATTTGAATCTATCCACCATCCATCCGCTATGAAATTATTACTCCATTAAGTTTGTGTGTTCAATTATTATTATTATTATTCTTGGATAAATTATGCCCCCCCCCCCTTTATTTAATTTTTTATTTTTTTTCTTTTAATTTAGCAAACAAGCATTACTTATTGAGTTTAGTATGTCATCAATTCACTAAATAATTAGCGAATTATTATTGAGTTAGTCCAATGTTGCCAAAAATAAAAAGACACAGAGAAATAAAAAAAAAATTAATTATATGATTTATTAATTTTTGGCGTGATCTGTATGGACCTATGACAAAAGGACATTATTGGTTTGGGCTAGAATTTCTATAGTCTGTTGCGAGTAAATTTCATTATATAATTATACAATAATCTAATAAAATAAATCTAAATTCATATTATTTAATTAAACAAATTAAATTAAAGTAATTTACATATTGGCGAATGTTATAATTTTTATCAATTGGTTTCTCATTGATACGTGGTTTTGTCTCACTTCATTTGACAAAGTTTTGAATAAATTGTATCTAAAATTAATTCTAATTCTACATGGTAATTAATTGTTTCGTTAATTGAATAGAATGTAAATCCTCTGAAATATGATTAGCTGTCACATGTTCAAGATTTTTAAAGCGAAACATGCACTTTTTACAAACGACTTTTTACAAAAATAAATAACTTCTAAATACTTTAAAATAATTGTTGTTTATAGTTAAAATAATACTTAATATATCCTCACAATTATTATATATAATTCAATAATTGAAGAACTAAGGGTTTCTTTAATTTCCGTTTTATCCGAAGTTTACAGTTATCTGATACGCGCCCTGCCCGTTTGTGTTGGATAATCGGGACTCTACTGCACTATTAAGCATGAATTATTTTCTCCACGATGTATTATCATGTTATCACAAAATATTTACCTATAAAACTTAAGTTCTAAATTTTCTTCTAAGTTTATTTATTCAAGTAATTCCGAACCTGCAAAAATTATAACTGAATTACTGTAATCGAAAAAAATAAAATATTATTTAAATAAACAATTTTCATCCCATTAAATGAAAGATAAGCATTAGAACAATCACCATTTTGGCAAAATTACCGTTGAACGCACCCTGCTACGGATGGGCCTGAACAGTCGACGCACTGTTGCTGCACCGATGTTGACCAGGGGTCATCGTCAACAACGCCTAGACTTTGCACGTGAGCACCGCCATTGGACCACAGACGAGTGGGCTAAGGTCGCCTTCTCCGACGAGTCAAGGCTTTTGCTCCATAAGATTGACGGGCGATGGCGTGTGCGTCGTGAACGCCATGAAAAGAGACTGCCGGAGGCTATTGTGGGCCGGAAACAGGCTGATGTGAGTAGTGTGCCTTTCTGGGGGATCTTCTGTTGGGAGCAGTTAGGTCCACTGATTTGTCTAGAGGGCAATTTGATGAAATTTTGCATACTTGACCTTCAGGTCACTGTCTATCTCAGATTTCGGAAAAATAATAAATATCGATGAAAATATGGCAAGGTATATTAATGAGAAATATCTCGTGACCAACAATTAAGGGCAAAGTTTGTACAACAATAGATATCAACAATGGTATCAGCACGCAATTCACAAACACACTGCATGGACCAACAATATATATCTCATGACCAACAATGCAAGGCAATGTTTGTGCAACAATAGGCCCATCGTGTTCGCATCAACAATGGTATCAACGCGCAATTCACCAATAACAATGAGCACAGAATGATGATGTAATGTTAAAGCAATCTTTCCAAGAATTATAACAAACAACGTAAAATGATGATGCAATATGGATAAGTTTCAATTTGTAACAATGCATAGAATTCCTGTTATTCAGGCTTTTCTTAGAAAAGAGAGTTCTTAGTACTTAACAATTTCTTGAAAATCTTTAAAAATGATTAGTAACTGGAGATAATGGAGAGTTAGCAGACTATTGAGAAAGAGTGGTAAGATGACAGAGGAAGCCCTCCTTTAGCTCCGTGCTGTATTGAGTAAAATGGAAGCAAATAAATAGAAGAATCGGCGACTGCTAGAGTGCACAAAGTGATGAGGCCAAGTTTTGCTTCAACAAATCGAGAGAAGAATGGAAATTGCAACAATATCAAGTGTACATCTGAGGTAAGATTACGTGAGTAAGAAATTATTTAGACTAGCTGTGGCATCCTTGGAGAGGTCCATCCATTGTGAGCCTTTAAAAAAATTTTTTTCGAATTTTCATTAAGAATTTCTACTGTGTTAATTCTAAGTATTTTCATGTGTTTATTTTTAAGATATTGGAAAATTTAATTTAATTTTTTGAGATTGTTCTGTTTACCTGCAAGTGTAATTATCCCGGGGCAACGCCGGGTACCTTCGTTAGTTGTTAATGAAAATTTTTGCGACTGTTTCGTGCAGCAGCATCAACAAATGACTGCAAGTCTTTCGCACATGAATACAGCGTATCTTTTAATTCTTGTCTGAATCGGATTTGTGACGTCGTTATTTGCTTTTTATTAATGAAAACTTGCGATTGTTCCGTGAAGCAGCATCAACAATGATGCAAGTCTCTCGCGCGGGAATACAATGAATCTTTTATTTTCTACAGAGTCCGCCAAAAAAATGTATGCACACTTTACTAGATATCATCTATAATATTTTCCATAACAGCATAATCTCGAAAGCTGACACCCCAATATTATTACATATATTGCATGAAGACAATCCCGAAAAAAGAAGACCACAATTGCCACCTAGACATAGGAGATTACTGATAAGAATTTGCTAGGAAATGGATAGGAGCAACTGTAAAAATATCTCAACACTGATGTTAATCGTTTTATACAGCTGTCGTAATTGTAGGAGTCAAGAGGACTTATACTCATTGCTTGATGCCTCTATGAATTTAGTGTTACAACTTTTATAGTTTTTTTCTTTTGAAAGTTTTTTTCAGACACTTTGAAAGTAATATTTTTAGTTAAAAATAAAATAAACACCAATTTTGAACAGGGTTTGTACTCTTGATCAAAGATAAAATTCCATGACTTTTCCAAAACTTTTCAAGGCAATTCAATACATTTTCCAATAATCTTTTATATTTTAAGAATAATATATTTACATCATTTATAAATAATTATTAAGAAAACATTAAATCTGTTCAAAAACACTTTTTCCAAAACTTTTCCTAAACTTAAGTCAGAAACCAGGGGGTGGCCGTGGCCTGGTTGTCTCGCTAATCGATGGAGTTCAGCAACTTCAGGCGCGGCCAGCTGCTGGCTGGGTGACGGCCAGGGCTGGCGGGACAGCTATTTGGGGCACGGCTGTTGGAGGACTTTAGTCTGACCCATTTGCCAAGTGACCATAGCTGGTTTTCCAGCAGTTGGTGACAGCCACTGGTTTGTTTGTCCGCCAGCAGCTCTTCCATCATGAAACCCCCCCGTGCTTCGGAGGGCACGTTAAGCCGTCGGTCCCGGCTGCTACTGTCATCTCGTAGCAGTCGTTATTTACTGGGATGGCGCAAAACTCCCTCGTAGGAGTAGAAGTCAGAAACCATTGATTTTCAAAACTTTCCAGGCCTGGAATTTTTTTTTCGATTTTCCAGGACTTTCGAGGTTTTCCATGACCCATACGAACCCTGTAGAAGTTTTGGAATTTTATTTATTTTTAAAAATTTTGGTTAACACTCTTTCTTTAGTAACAAAAAAATTATCGATTTTTGGTCGGAAACAGACCTTAATTTTCCACATGTGACGGGAGGGAGAGACGCAGAGATAGGGAGGGACAATTTAACTTAATATAAATAATATATTTAGATAATAATTCGATGGATATATTAGAAGAGGTGATCGGTAAAAATGGCACGGTAAAAATGGCACCGGAAAAAAATGGCACAAGTGGTAAAATTGGATAAAATGGCACAGCTGATATAAAAAAGTTATTATTTACTCATGATGATAATTGCAACTATTCAGTGTATATTATATCTGAATCAATCTATCAAATGACGATTACAGTTTAATTGTCGACAATCGACAATCGAACAGCGCAGTGAAAAAACAAAACGAGTGGTCCGGAAGCAATGCTTTCACTACCATACTCGTCCAAGTAGTATCCAAGGGAAGTACGCTGAATTAGGAAATAAGCCAGATGAACCTTGTTAAGTCATCCTGAGGATAAAGAGGAGTCCTATCCTATTAGGACAGTGAAGCAGATTGTTGATTGACGAGGGACACGAAGGAGCTAGGAGATCCAGTAGTCTGGAAAAATAGCCTTTTGGATGTCTTCGAAGTTGACGTCCAGGAGATGACGAGGCCTGCGATGCCTGAGTAAACTTCGAAAAGTGAGCGGGTGATCCAGAATATCTGCAACCAGAGGATTAGGGTGGTCCTTGATCTTCGGAAGAAGCTTCTTCAACGACTCCTGTACGTAGTTTCCAATAGGAGGTATATCAAAATCTTCAGCAATGGAAGTATTTGTTGCAACTCTCCTGTCCAGTTGGGCGATGGTCCTCAGGGTGATGTTTTGGAAAAGTTGCAGGTTCTTCCATCTGGACTTGCATATTGTGGCCCAGGCAGGCATACCATATAACAGGATGGTCCGGATTACCATTTTATATAGCAAAAGTTTGCTATCTATTCCAAGAGCGCTGTTTCGCCCTAGGAGGGCGACCAGGCTGAACTTTGCCTTCTTAGCCTTAATGATAGCATAGGAGACGTGGTCACCCCAGTTTAGTTTGGCATCTATCACCACTCCGAGGTATTTGTAATTCTTCACCCATTCGAGCTCTCTACCCGAAAGAAGGAGAGGCTTCGGCGGTTTCCGAAGTTTCTTGGTAATAAACATAGCTTTGCACTTGTCGACGTTTAGTTTGAGTCTCCACTTAGCAAACCATTTCTCGCACTGATGTAAGGCATTTTGTAACCGAGATGTGACGTGAGCGGGATTGCGGTCGGTAGTCATGATGGCCGCGTCGTCAGCAAACAGATATAGCTCACACTTAGTAAAGATTGGGAAGTCGTGGATGAAGAAATTGAACAATGCAAGTCCCAGGACAGAGCCTTGGGGAACACCAGCATTGACGTCACAAGGGTTTGACATTGAGTAGCCAACCTTAACACGAAATTTCCTGTTCGTCAGAAAGGAACTAATCAAAGCAATCAGATCGTCAGGGAAACCACAAGTAATCATCTTGAATATGAGTCCGTTATGCCAAACTTGATCAAAAGCTTTCCGGACATCCAAGAAGACAAGACCACCGTACTTTGCACAATTTAGAGGAGTGTTAAGATCTGCAGCAAGCCTCCAGATCTGAAGTTGGCAGGAGTGTCCAGGTCGAAAACCAAATTGCTCCTCACGAACAAGATTATTGGCCACACAGAAAGCATTAAATCTCCTCAGGATGACGCGTTCGAAGACTTTGGACAACATAGGTAGTAAACTTATGGGTCTGTAACTGACCTGGCTTTTGTATGGTAACAATGACGGATTCTTTCCACTGGTCGGGGAAGTAACCAAGTTTCCAGCAGTCTTTTATGGCTTTGGTAATAGTTGAGATAATATTAGGAGGCAAGTTCTTCAGAGCACTATTGGTGATGGAATCCATACCTGCTGCTTTTTTGATTTTAAGTCGCGTTATGATATCGGAGATTTCACGAATACTAATGACATCCTCAGAGGTAGGTGCACGATGGATGCACTGGTAAGCGATACAGCCATTGTTCACAAGCTGAGTGTTTGAGAGACTGTCCAGGTTGGTCTCAGTAGGCGTGGTAAATTGGATCTTCAGGGAATCCGCAATCAGTTGAGCCTTTTCCCCGTCACTGGTGACGAAGTTGCCATTGTCTGCAAGCAGCGGCGGCAATTGGATGGGCCTGTTACCCTTCAAGGCCCTTACAGTACCCCAGAGTGAGTTGTCCTGGACAGACAAAGATTTCAGTTTTTCACTCCACCTTTGTGCTCGTAGCATTTTAACCTCTTCCTGGACCTTGCGAGAAAGCCTGTTGTACTTCTTGAAAAAGAGTAGTCGCTTGCGCTGCCATAGTCTTCTATAGGAATTCCTTTCAAGAATGAGTCGTCTGATGTAAGGAGGGAGATCGAGGTGCTCGGGGCGCTTCCTGTCAGTAGTTGAGGTACTTGAAGTAGTAGCATCATTTATAGCACGAGTGATTGCACTGATATTTTCGTTGATGTCCCCGTTATCAATAACTTCCCCGTATGGAATGCTATTTTCTCGAAGAATATCCTTAAAGAGCTTCCAGTCTTGCTTGGAGCGCAGCCCTAGCTTCACATCGATGTTTAGGCCCTCGAAGATGAGCATGACCGGTCGGTGGTCAGAGGTTAAATCGTCTACTGTAAAAATATTATACGTCACTAACCGGCGAGTGGTCACAATAATATGTGTCATCAAGAGGACCAGCAACGAAGGTATCACTCTTGTTCACAGTGTATCCATGTAAGATATTGCCGTTTTGATTAGAGCATTTAGAATTCCATGCAGGGTGCTTGGCATTCAAGTCACCCGCCATAATAACTGGAATGGGCCCAGACAACAGCTCATCAAGCTCGCACAAACTGAGCTTGTGCTTAGGCGAATTATATAAGGAGGTGAACTTAATTTCGCCTGCGTCAGCATCGTTTATGATTAGGGAAATTGCTTCCATCCCTGCGTAATTTGGGGTGGCTATCTCGCGATGGTCAATGCCGTCCTTGACAATGATCGCTGCTCCACCGAACGCTTTACTAGCATTATTACCCAGAGGCCAATCCTTGCGATAGACATGAAAACCAGGCAAACAGAAAATTTGAGATGACTTCAAGTGTGTCTCGCACACGAAGGCGATGTCGACATTCCAATTTATAAGGAAGTTGTAAAATTCGATGCGCTTTCGATGGATTCCTCTTGCATTCCATATGTTGCAACGAAGTTTCCCGTGGGTGATCTGTCCATAGTCAATTTTTGTTTTCGTGGGATGCAACCTGTGGCACTACTTTACCACTGTCTTTGTAGATATTTAGCAAGTTACCTAGACACCTATATATACTGCGCAACTGGTTATTATCAATGACACTTGTATCAGCAGAGTTGGATGCGACCGAAGCATAGGTTTTGCCCTCTACCACTTTTGTGCTTTTGAGCCTTCTTACTTGGGGATATTTAGGGCACTTGGTATAACTTGATGTGTGCTGACCATCACATCGGACACATTTAGGGGGGTCTTTTACCCTTAACATTGGTAAGTCCCTCGACTGGTGGTTGCCAGCGCACTTATTGCATCGAGGTGTTTCGGTACAACCTTGAGAGACGTGACCAAAACGCAAACAGTTGTAACACTGCAAGGGCCTTTTGTTACCTATAAATAGTTCCACAATAATTGCTAGAGAACCGATACGTTTTAATCCTAAGAAGGACTTGTTATGTTCATTATTCTGTAAGATAACCAAGACCATTGGCATTTCGACTGCACCATTAGCTTTTTTAAGTCTGATTGTTTTTTCCGGAAAATAGTTAGCCTTCCTGAGGTCGTCGCCAAAGTCTTCCAGATCATACGTTATATCGACATTTCGGACAACGTATTTCAGCATTTTTTCAGACTTTAATTGGTGATGCTGGATTTTCAGAACATCGTTGTTTTTGACTCCAGACACCAGAATCTTATGAGTCTCTTCGTCGTGGCACTTTATTTTAATGGTATCCTTTCTACCTGTGTGTGCGACGATTTTATCTAGGGGCACATGCTTGGTAATCTCTTCCAGAATCTCCTTGAAAGGTTTCTCGTGGTGGCGAATGATGATCGGAGGAACATATACGCTTCCTTCTCTATAATTAGTGTGGACAGATTTCTTGTTTTTATCACGGAAGGCAACAGCAGCTACGTCGCTGATGGCCGCTTCACTGGAGATATTGTCCACACGCATGCCTTTAGACTTTTTATTTACAACAGGTATCCAGTCACTGACTTCCTTAGTTTGATCATCATTTAGTTTCCTCTTATTTTTAAATCTATTCGTTGAGATGGACTCTGCACGGTTAAGTAAGGGATCGTCATTGTCTTGCATGGGTTCAGCGTCATCTACTAACATTTGCGTGTTAGTATAACATATATTGAGAGAGCTCATCATTTCCCTTATTGTTTTTTCAAGACTAGCAAGACCATTTGCAGCTTCACTACGGGCATTCAAAATCTCCGATTTTAACCCATCAATCTTAGTGTCCAGACTACTAACATTCTTGGCCAGCGTTTCTACCTTAGATTCTAGGTCTAAATATTTCTTGTTTAAGACCGTACTTAAAGCCTCAAGCTGTTCATTAATAACGATATCAAAGGCCAGGAATCTAGGATCCTTACAGGCATCTTTATAGGCTTGCTCACATGGTAACACTTTACCGTCAGCGTATTTCGTCGACGCAACGCCTGACGTCGCCATGAGCAGGTGTGGTGCTGGGTTTTGCCGTCCTTAGAAGGACGCACCTACTCAGAACGACTCAGTTTTAAAAGACTTAAAAAAGTCCTACCTTGTTAGTCTTCTTGGAGATTCCACCGATGCACTGAAAGTCGTCCAGACTGCAATAGATACGTCGTCGTCCGTCGAGTGGTAGAATCGTCGTGCAGTAGCAGCAGTAGCGTGAGTGGGAGATGAGTAGCGTGAATCTATTTCCGAACTGACTGTTGATCCATGACAGTTTAATTGTTGACAATCGACAATCGAACAGTGAAGTGTACATTCGTTAGGATGGGACGAAAGCAGCGCTTTCACAAAGCTCATCTAACCAGAATAAACTCCAAAGGAAATACACTGAGGTAGTCAAGAAGCCTAACCAACCCAAGCGGTCTTCCATATTATACAAAAAAGAAAGTAAGATTGACGATTGTCAGAAACAAAAAACAAACGAAATAATAAAAAAAAAATACAAGGAGAAATAAGATTATCACATCTTCCAGTAGTCTGGGAAAGAGACGTTGCTAATATCTTCAAAATTGATGTCAAGAACGTGCCTCGGTTTATGAGACTTCGTATGCCAGTTCATATTCATTGAGTTCTCCAGTATCCCTTTCACAAGCTTATTGTCGTGAGTCTTCATCTTCTGTATCATAATCAAAAGGAGTTCCTGTATAAACTTACCGATATGGGCCATGTTTAAATCGAGGTGGATGAATTGGTTTTTCACCGTCCTTCTGTCCATCTGGGCAATGGTCCTCAGGGTAACATTCTGGAATGACTGTAGTTCACTCCATCTGCTTTTACAGATAGTCGCCCACGCAGGCATGCCATAGAGGAGTATGGTCCGGATAATCGATTTGTACAGAAGTAGCTTGTTGTCAATGCTGAGGGCGCTGTTGCGACCCATAAGAGCTATGATACTGTACTTAGCCCTCTTCGCTTTGTTCAGAGCATAGGACATATGCTGGTTCCATGAGAGTCTTGAGTCAATGATAACTCCCAGGTACTTGTAGTTGTCCACCCAGTCCAGTTTCTTATTAAACAGAACAAGCGAATCTGGGGGATGCTTGAGCTTCCTATTGAGGTACAAAGCCTTGCACTTTCCGACGTTAAGGTTCAACTTCCAGCAGTTAAACCAGTCTTCGAACTGCTTCTAGGCGCACTGCAGCCGAGTGATAACGTGAGCCGGCTGGTGTGCCCATGTCATAATGGCAGTGTCATCCGCATAAAAATACAGATTACAATTATCGGGTTTTGGGAAATCATGTACAAAGTAATTAAATAGCATAGGCCCGAGGACAGAACCCTGAGGGACACCGGCCTTTACAACACGGGGTGTGGAAAGATTTTCTCCAACCTTGGCTTGATAGGATCTGCCGTCAAGAAAGGATTTCACCATCAAGATCAAGTCGGCAGGGAACCTGTCTCTGATCATTTTGTAGACAAGGCCCTCATGCCACACTTGGTCAAAAGCTTTACTGACATCGAGAAATACCACCCCACAGTACCTGGATAGGTTCAGGGGGGT
>JAHWFO010011225.1:0-11046 GCA_023313115.1 Rhysida immarginata
TTGGACCACATCATCTTTTGCTTCAACAAATAACTATATCTATTTGTCACTTGGGATACCAGCAGAATGCTTTACATGAAGAGAGAAAGCGGGAAGAGACGAGGAGGTGCAATCAACTAAATTTATTCTTTCTTTCTTTAATTATTTATTTAATTAACATTGACATAATTATAAAAATAATATAAATTGAGTAAAATACGGGAGACTAATTGATCAAAGAGAATAGATTAAATACAAAGGTTTATTGTATAAAAGAATATTATTTATGAATAGTAAGGTGCCCAAAAGGCCTGAAGCCCTGTCTAGGGGTATCCTTTATATATTCTGAGATTAATATGCATAAACAGTATAAATTAATAAATATTCTTCATAATACAAATAAGTTTTTATAACAATTATTCGAAAGATTTGTGTTGAAGCTAACAGTAAGTTATACAGCGTGTCCAAAAAGTCTGGTAACATGGCAGATATCTCAAAGCTGCCAGGTAAGCGAGATCTAATAAGTGTGGTTTATTGCTAATGGAGGAGGGGGGTTTTCTGGAGCAAAAATTACGTCTCGAGTTCGTGCCTCCTTCCGAGAAATAATTATTTAGTCGTAAGCGAGAAAGAAGGACTGGTCCATGGAAAAAGAAAAAAGAGGAGTGGTAGAGTGAAAAAAGAAAAGGAAAGAATCGAGGCAGTCGGTAGCGAGATCTCGGGGAGAAAGGAAGGAAGCTGTGGACGCTATCAGTGGAATACGAGGAAGCTGTGGACGCTATGGGAGAAGGAGAAAAACTGCGAGGCAAATGAACTTTTGTGAGAATGAGACTTCTCTTGTGCCCGGCGCCTTGGCATTAGTGGATTCAGTCAAAAGCGGGAGAAAATTGTCAACGGACATTGCGCAGGGGGTTGACAGCGAAAGTTTGAATTCCGCATCAGTAATTGTTTACACGGCTGATAGACTTTCTTCATGTTTTGTAGCTGAGCCAGACGGCGGAGATTTGACGCCACGAATTTCGTAGAGCCGACAAGGGCTAGAGAGGAGCTTCGCTGGCTTCCGTGAGCACGACGGCTGCAATTCCCGGAGGTGCTCAAGTTCTCAAGGTAATGTTGGAACTTTTGAACATGATTTAAGCTCGAACATATCATCTCAAATTCGCCCTAGCTATATTTGCCGACTATCAGTGCTTGTTGCGGAAAATAGCACTAGACTACGCTTGATTCTGTTCGAGGCAAAATTTTTGCTGAACAACGAAGTTTTGTTAGGCATATTTCCGTGCGGGTTGTCTGTCTACATACAAGGCTGTGTAGGAGTGATTATGCCGCTAGATGAGTGAGACATGTGGGCCTAAAAAATAATTTCTCTCCTTGCCAGTGACTTTGGAGAACAATGCCGCTTTCATTTGTTAATTTAAAGAGTGCTATTCAGTGGGCGCCGTGATTGTGTGATATTGCAAAAAATTATATTTTTTTTTGCATCACATGTTTTACGTCTTAAAAAATTAATAAACTTGGTAAAGTGATAAAACCAGTTTGTAATGGATTATTTTACTTGGCTTGTTGTTTCTATTGTAAGGTTATATCCTATATTCTATCTGTCTTTTTGGGTAATATTTATATAATATTTCTTGTAATTTGTCAGTTTAGAAGCTCAGTAGATTTTAACAACAAAGCCCATATGAAACATTGATTGTTGTCATTACTTTAAGAGATGTTCTCTGTTTTACATAATCATGCTCTGAAGTGTGCCTTTCTATTGTCGCCGCATGCTAGCCGTGTGCTGCTTTACCTGTTGCCCCAAGAGCATAAAATTGTCAACTTTTGAAAATTTCTTCACTACTCTTCCACTCCTCCTTTTAGTTAGGATGCTGACATGAGGCTCCTCCATCTTCCTCATAAGTGAGAAAATTGTGTGGTGCATTTCCCCCCCCCCCCACCCTGGTGTCTCCTGGGGGAGGTCTTTTCTCTTCTTCACTCAAAAACTTTTATCTTTTATCAATATCAACCATGGAACGCATGGTTGATATGATTGCCGATAGCCCCTTCGCCGTCAGCATGTTTATGAAGGAGGTGCATGCCAAAACGGGTATACCTCCGGTTCTGCCGTCGGTTCACCCCGCTGTTTCTGTTCTGCAGAGGCTTTCTCCGACAGAGTCGAAGATGCTCAGCAGGCAGCAGAATATTGCAGATCGCATAGTGGCTGCGGACTTTATCAAGGTTGGGCAAACCACCGTCCACCTGAGTTACGCCGAACCCGGATATGTTCCAGTTCTCATCCAGGGCGCATCGCCACTGATGGCTGAGAAGTATTTACGTGACTACATGTCGGACTACGGGGTGGTGCGAAGAATCTCGTACCCCCTGCACTCGGATTCTCCTCTTCAGATGACGGGCGACATCGTAGTCTACATGGAGCTTCATAAAGACATTCCAGAGTTCGTTGTAATGCGCGCAGTTAAAGTCTCCGTGTCTTACAAGGGACAGAGGCAGTGCTGCTGGTACTGCAAAAAGACTTCCCACGTTCGGAAAGACTGTCCTCTCCTTCCGAAATGTGATTCCTGCCACAAGACCGTGCACAAATTCCACCAGTGCCAGGAGAGGTCAGACGCTTTATCAGCAGCCCCAACGCCACCGCCTCGAGGAATGTCGTCCCAGCAACCAGCAAAGATGACTTCACCGGCCAAGTCACCTGAGCCGAGTTGAGCAACAGCGCCTCGTCCTCCACCGAGGAAGTCGAAGGCGACGCCACCATCGTCGCCTCCTCCTTCACCAAGGAATTCGAAGACGGCCCCACCATCGTCGCTTCTTCCTACGACTCCTTGGAAGGAGATGCCGACTCCCCCTCCTCGGCCTCGTGTGGTTCAAGAGACTGTTCCTTCACGTCCACCTTCGCCTGATGTTTCCCCGATGGTGGAGGACTGCCATTCTGCATAAGTCATCTTAGACGATTCGTTGTGCTCTGAGTCAGTGTTTGATGCGGAGGAGTTTCCTGCTCTTCCTCCACCTACTCCTTCATCGGCATCGCAGCCTCTGCGAATCGTCTGTGCGGCTACGCCTGGTAAAATTTCATCCTCTGCTGGGACTTCCAAGCCATCAGCGTCTGCTCAGCGGGATATTCTTGCGACGCCTAAGAGCCGTCGCAAGAAAAAGACCCGACGTCATCGTAGCAAGAGGGACGGGATTCCTGTGTCCTCTTCATCTGAACGAGACAGCTGCGTAGACCGTCATCATCGCAGCCCCTCTTCCTCTTCGGGATCTGCCCGCTCCCCTAGAAGGAAGACATCTGAGCCTCCTCCCTCGACCGTGAGGCTCAAGTTTCCTTCAGATACAGGTCAGCCCCCGTCAGCTTAAACTCGCAGTGAAGGGGTTTCCTAGAAATTTGGCGTCGACTACTATGTTCATTTTGCGCCTTTACACAAGTTATATCTGTACGCAGCCCGGGACAAACACAAACATCCATGCCCACGGCGGGATTCGAACCCACGGCCAGGCGGACTCGAGAACTAGAAAGCCTACGCCCTAGCCCTCTCGGCCACCTGGCCGGCTCGCAGTGAGTCTTTTCCCTAAACGTTCGTTCCCTTTGTTGGTCCTTCAAGCAATCGGTTTTGTCATCATTCGTCGCCCTGTACAGGCCAGATATTCTCCTTCTTCAAGAGGTGAAGCTTGCTGCTTCGCAACAGCTTGGTAACCTTCCTGGCCTTCGCAGTCAATATCCATTTGCGCAGTTCTTCATCAACTCATCTACGCGCACGGGCAGGGGGTTGCCTCCATCTTCAACCCCTCCATTGTGGTGTCGAACTGCGTCTTGGACTTTGAGTGCAGGGTAATTTATTTGGACCTCCTGCTATCTGGTCTCAAATTCCGATTGCTTAATGTGTACGCCCCGTGTTTATCAGCAAAGAAACGGACATTCTTTGAAGACCTTGACTTTTACCTGTGCTCGTCCTTGCCTGCAGTGGTTGCTGGGGACTTCAATTACCATCCGGATGAGAACAACATCTTTTCGTCTGGATTTGTCTACCAGTTGTGCCAGCGGAATGCACTTTTCCATCTGTGGGCGTCTTCTTCCGATTCCAACCAAAGTGGATCTACCTTTCACCAAGGGCCCTCTGTATCTTCAAGGTTGGACCTCTTTCTAGTAGACGCCACTTTCGCTGGTGCTCCTGGTTCCATGGAGGTCATTCCATGCTCCTTTTCTGACCACAGTGCCATCAAGTGGTCTTGGAACCCTCCTCTGGAGGCTCTGCTTCGAACAATTGGTTTCTGAACGTTTCTCTGCTTGACAACGATAAATACAAGGGAATGTTCGTTCGATTTGTGGAAAGACATCTTCACAACTTGCCTCCGTCACTAACTTCGTGGGTTTCCTTTAAATCAAAGCTTCGTCGTTTTTTCAGAAAGATTGGGTTGGACGCCGCTAGACGCAATCGGCGCCATCTCCTCATGCTGCAAGAAATTCTGCGCCTCCTCCGCTGATGACATCCGCCAGGTGAAGAGCGAGATCAACGCTCTAATGATCTGCAGGGCCGCCGGCGCAGCTCTCAGGGCCAAACTGTCCTGGGCGTCTGACGTCCGAAATAAGTCGTCAGCTGCGT
The DNA here is from genome assembly GCA_023313115.1 of Rhysida immarginata. Lineage (NCBI taxonomy): Eukaryota > Metazoa > Arthropoda > Chilopoda > Scolopendromorpha > Scolopendridae > Rhysida > Rhysida immarginata. Next base: position 4,575 of record JAHWFO010011225.1, read on the forward strand.
TCGCAGAGGAGAGGCATCGCGCCAATAAGAAGAGGAGTCATCGTTTGGTGGTGGGGAATGAGACAGTGGAAACGGACTCTGACATCTTGTCTGCTTTCCACTCTTATTTTTCATCATTTTTTGGCCACCCAGTCTTTCCATCCGACGCCACGACGAAGTGGATCGAGGCACTTAGACCTTTCACTGCTGATGCTGACCTGTCAATTACCCGTTTCTTTTCCGAAGATGAAGTCAAGAAGTTTCTGTCGATGGATGGCCGTCATCAGTCCAGCCCTGGATTAGACGGCATCCCGAACTCGTTCTTCAATGCGACTTGGAAACTTCTTGGGCCTTTCCTGGTGCAAGTGTTCAATTCCATTCTTAAGTACCCTTCCTCCATTACGTCGGACTTACCGCAGGGAGAATCATCTTGCTCCCCAAGGTGCCGGATCCTGAACTTGTTACCCAGTGGAGGCCTATTACTCTACATAACACACGTGCTAAGTCTTGACCAGGAAAAGGCCTTCGAGAAGGTGAATCACGTGTTTCTTTTCCGAGTGTTTCACCATCTTGTTAAAAAAAAACTAGGAATATCGTCACGACAACGATATCTGAGTTAGCAGCACAAAAACTAGAAGAGAATCAAAATATTAGTGCGAGTGAAAAATTATGCAATGATAACAAACCGACTATAAAAGAAACTGAAATGATACAAGATTCAAAGAATGATTCACTAGTCGTAGACTTAATGAATAATTCAATTGAAATCTCCAATGAATTGTGCGAAACAGTGAAAGGACGAATAGATGAGAATGAGGAATTAACAAATAATAAACTTATTGAATCTACGAAGAAAAACGACCAGGACTAGGGAATACCTCTCCGAAAGCACACTACGCTTCGATTATGCTTGGGTAATATTCATGAATCTGTCTCTCCGCAGCGTTTAGCGAGGACATTAAGTGATAATGGATTAGATGTGGCCCAGTGTGGAAGGTGGACTACGAAGAAAGGGGAAACATCTAAGATGGTGTTCCTAAGAGTTAACCACGACAATGATAAAGAAATATTTAAGTTGGTGGCATGGCCAAAAGGAATAACTGTGAGACTTTTTAATGGTAAGAATCCTATCTTATTATCGGATTCTTATGACAATAATGCGAGGCCTACTAGTCGGTGGAAGCCAGAATAATAGTGGATCGTAAAATAGTTATCATCCTCTGACAATTAATTACCTAAATGCGAGATCTGTAGTTAATAAGACGGATGATATTATAAGTTGGATAGCTACATCAAAACAGACTTATGCATTATTACTGAAACATGGCTCTCCTGTACTCAGGATTATAACATTTTTCAATTTAGTTCGTATCAGGCTTTTCGTGTCACGTGGTTTTCAGCGGAGTAACGAACTTCCGAAACCGAGAGGAGACGCTGACGCGCATGGAGAAAGGAAGTCGACAAGAGCCACTCCAAAAGCACGACGGGAAGGAGGAAGCCAGTTGGGGAAAAAGGCATCATGGCGGCACCAAGAGCGTTCGGGTCGGAGTGCTCCTGAGAGATTTATGGAAAAGAATCTGACGGAAAACTCCCGGAGAGGAACGGAATATTTACGTGCGGAGAAGAGAGAGGAGAATTTGCCGAGCAGAAGAGCGAATGTAAGCCTGCCACGTTGGAAAGTTCCGGAGGAAACGTCGTTCGTCGCCAGCGAGCCGGCCGCCGCATATCGACAGCGAGACGACTGTTCAAAACGCCAGGTTTCAGCGCAAACGTATTTGGACGAGGACTAGGTGAGCGTATTAGCTCGAATATTGGAGGAGCTCGTTAAAGATTCGGGTAATTATGTAGATGACGGCCTCCACCCCAACTTGCGTTTTTTCCTACCTTGCGTTTTTTTTTAACATGCATCTTGGGTTGCTTAGTGTTTTTGGGGGGGTGGACGAAAAGTTTAGTTTCTATTTTTGGTGGGAACGTGGTTTTCTTTCACTCGAAAGCGGTCTCCTTTAGGTTTAATGGCGCCGACTTCCTTCTTCCAGATACTAGATACGCAACGCCATCTGGTGGTAGCGGTTGAAGTCAGGCACGGAAACGCAGACGATGGTGAAAATGGTCAATAGAAAAATACTAACCATTGGCCTCCTGTAACCGGCCGGGGGGAAACCAACTGCCCCCTGTGACCAAACAGGTTGGGGTATATATCATTAACTTACTCCCGGAGGGGGACGTCGTAGACAGAACGCCGGAGGCGTTCGAGTAACGGAAAACAGTGACCAATGGGCATTATTGAAAGAGGCCCGCAGGGCCGATGTGAGGCGCGGAGCGCCGAGAGTGGTACAAGTTTGCTGAAATTTAAAGCTAGTTTGCACCATAAATAAAAACTAAATCTTTCGTCCACCCCCCCAAAAACACTAAGCAACCCAAGATGTATGTTAAAAAACAACGCAAGGTAGGAAAAAACGCAAGTTGGGGTGGAGGCCGTCATCTACATAATTACCAAGATTCGTTCAGCGAAGCCGCAGACGGTAAAACGGAAGCGGAGTACGTCGACGCCACGACTTCTCTTCTTCCTAGCGGAGACGAGGACGCAGAAGGCCCGTCGCCAGCAAGAGGATCTCTTCAAGATGCCAGCATTCCGATTGTTTACGGTAGGACATTAGACATTTTATATAGTCGTATTTCAGTTGTCGGCGACGCCGTCACTAGCGTTACTGTAACTGAGATAGCGACTCGTTCGTCTCAAAGGAGGTTATGCCGAGCCGCATTTCCGTACGATGCGATTGAGGGGGACGAGAATATTATTATATTTGGTGTGTTCCCGTGGACTCTGAACTCTTATCTGACAGATGGTATTGGCGGAGTATTTTCGGGACAGCAGGTTCCCAGTCATGTGATCTGATAATGAATGGACCCACAGTTTGCTTTATTTAGCGTGGAACTTAATATTTTTGCTCACGCCGCAGAGGTTATTGTTCTTTTCGGCGGACGAGTCTGGCTTTGTGTCTATGGGTGTCAACAGGAATATTGAATTTATAGAAGCGTCTCCTATCTTTGATAAATTGTTATTTGGGTTCCAGTAGTGCCGCAGGTGGCCGTGTTCAGCAAGAATGTGCATCGAGCCCGAGGAGAATCGACGAGAGGTAGTACGGAAATTAACGCAGAGTTCTCAACAGGAAGAATCTGTTTCGTCGTAGGTGTGCGTCTGTTGGGCGCCATAAGTGTGTTGTTTAGTGTATTATTGCTGTTCATTGGCACTAATAGCCGAGCTAGCCATTAGGTGGCTATTTGTGTGTCAAGTGCTTCTGATTATAAGCATACCGTTAAGAGTGCGTGTGTGTGTCACGCCCAGTCGTTGTTTTTTGTGTCAACTATTCCCCATGCAAATATATAAAGATAAATATTAGTCTGGGGGCAAGCGTATGGTGTTTTTGAGAGGTGATCTCTTTGATGTGGTGCCCTAAGTGCGACAAGAAGTTAAGAAGGGGTATTTAAGTGGTGCCTTACTTAGTGCTTCTAAATCACAGCGAGTGTCCCGTAGACGACATTTAAATGAGTGCTGCATGTATGTATGGATTCGTTGACCTCGAAACTTCTTCGTTCATGCGCCGAGATTTCTTCATCTTTCTGCTTCAAGCTCAGCGACTAGTAGCGTCAAACGTACGTTGCGCCCTCTATTCATTGAGTTAACTGGCCTTGGTGAATAGACGTAATCGGTCTTCAATTTCTTGCTGCTACTTACCTGTTCCGATAGCCGGCTTTCCGTCCTATTCCACGCTTACTTACCTGGACTGGACTTCCACCGTTCTTCTTGGAAAGTTAAAGTACTTTTACCGCAATAGTTATTTTACAGTAGCTATGCCGCCGAGTTAACCTCACCTCGGTGCTTACGCTACTGTCATCCACTAACTGTTTCAATTCAATCCTAGTTCTCAGAGTTGATGAACTTTCAAGTCAGAGCGCCATCGTGTGGTCAACAAGGACAGTTTTACTTACCTTCATATAATTCCACTGCAATCTGAATCTGAACTTATTCTACTATATATTCCAATATAATAATACTGCAGCTTGAGTATTTATATTTGAATAATTATTTACAATTTTTATTTGAAGATTCGAATAAAAATAATCGTTATTTTCATTTATACGTTCTCGCTATTACTTACAATTAATTCTGCTTACACCCACGTGACAATTCGTCAGGATAGGGAATCAAGGGGGTGTATTGATTCTTGTGAATGAGATCTGGACTTGAGTTCATTTGCATTCGTATTAAATTCAGTAGAACTATGATAAACCTTATGGCCTTTTATCGGCCAAGTTATGTTCCCATCTCTGAATTCGTAATGTTGATTCAGCGATTACATATATGCTATAATATAAATATGATTATTGGGGACTTTAATGTAAACTTTGCGCTGTCATCATACCATACCAAGCAAATACAAAGATATGTTCGACAATGGGGCTGTGCCCTGTGATACTGTCCAATTCGCATTATGTCGGTGTCTAGCACGATTATAGATCAAATATTCGTACCTAACACCTAGGTGAATATATCGATTACCTCATTAGTGATTCCTAAATGTGATCGTAACGCAATTATGTGCCAAATACATAATTTAAAAGAACTGGAGAATTCCCCTGAAGACGTATTATGATTATCGTAAGGTTGACTTGAGTAAATTTAAACAGATACTATCCACGTTGGACTGGCCTGAATACTTTGACAGCACTTGCTCTAATAAGATGTTCTTAGTTTTGAAAGAAAATGTTTATTTTGCTTTGAAGAAGGCCGGAATGATTGTCAAGACGATGAACCGGGGCAAGAAAAAGCGACCGTGGTGGTCGAAGCAAACAGCTATCTGTGGAAGGAAAAGAGAGCTGCGTATTCAAATTATCGAAGTAATCCATCTAGCCACAATATAAAATTGTGGAGGAAAATTAATAAGCAATTTAAACAACATATTCGCACGGCTAAGAGAGCATACTTGAGTAAATCGAGTACTGGTACTGTTGATATTTGGAGGACTCTTCGAGATTGTAAAATGAACAAACGGAAGTTTCCGATCGATCGAAGTTTAGAATACTTAAAATGGATTCTAAATACTTATGATGAATACTTATAATTATCAGAATAATTATAAAATGACGTATCCTACTGTGGATAAAAGCAAATTAAAAATTTGTAATATTGACTGTTCCATAAATGATATTGAAGACGCCATAAGACGATCGAATAATAAAAGATTCTGCCGTGATGACATATTATCCACCACAGTACTAAAGAAGTGGGGCAGATATGGGAATTTCTTATTTCAAAAGTTACTGTATAACATATTGGCCACTAAGTGCTTCCCGAAAGATTTTAAAAGAGCGTTAATTGTACCGGTTTTCAAAAAGGGATCAGTACATGATATAACTAATTACAGACCTTTATGCTTATTGTCGAATATACATTTATTCTTCTTCATCTTCATCCATTAATGAATCATCGTTATTTGGTTCGGGCTTGAAAAGGTCTATTGTTTCTTTTAAAAACGGCTGGCTTTTGCTGGGTTTCCTTTTTCTTCCACAGCTGATCAATGGATCTGATGTGAGAAGAAGCCTATTTAAGACGTCTTCGTTACATCGTAACCGCGAAAACTTCCTTCAAAACCGCAAAAAAAATTCCTGTTTCTGATCAAAATTTTCCCGACCTTAAAGGGTTAAAGTCCTTTAATTCAAAGTCGTGGAAAGATGTGGAAAATGTTTTTACTGTTATAGCAGGGTAATATCCTATAGAATACTATAAAAAATAAAATTTTACTCGATCTTTCTCGACACTATAACATAAACACCTTTTAAATTCCGTGAGGTTTCCGTGAGGTCGATTCTCTTTTAAATTAAGTACATACCTTGTTCCAAAGGATCCATAACTCAAACTTGTCACTTTAACTCCAAAAAAATATACTTTAACTACAAAACAAAAATAGAGCGTATCGAGAATGTAGGCGTGCGTTCTGAACGATGCATCGCGATGTCTAGATTCCGACTACCTGTGCAGCGGGGGGGGGTGCGGAAAGGGTCTACTTCAAACCCTTTCCCGGATAGTACGTTAACTCAGGTACAAAATAACTATGGTCTTGGTGTCATTAGCTACATTTGGATTTTTTTACTTTTGTCCGATTTTGAAAGCAAAATGCTCGTTAGTGGGACGATGTGCCTAGTGTACAAGGGCAGATTCAAGACGATATAAATATGTTAAATAGTTGGTATACAGCTAATGGACTTAAATTTAACCAGGATAAAACTAACATATTATTAATTGACAAAGTTAAGCATGACACTACCTACACGTGTAAAGTGTTAGGTATAATGTTTGACAATAGATTAACATTTACTGAAAACACTCAATTGTTATTGATTGATCTGGCGAAATTAAAATTTTTATTTGGAAGATTAAAAAAAATTCTTAATAAACGTGAAATAGTACAAGTTTTAAAGAGTGTCCTTGTGC
>JAHWFO010011231.1:904-11848 GCA_023313115.1 Rhysida immarginata
ATTAAAGCAAGCGATTAACTACTAATAAATTAATTAGTAATGAGTTTAAAATACCATTAAGCCTAAGAGTACTATACTCTTGATTCAAATAAGCTATGGATAACAAAAGATCTAATAACGCGTAAGGAGTTGGTTGATATATTACACGCCATATCTTAGCATTAAAAGTTCTATAAATTCTGTATTGTACCATTAGGGCACGTGCTACAAAACCAATTGCCACTATCATTATTTACTCGTGATAGTCACTCATGGCACGTTGTTACGAGTCGTTTGATATATTACATGCCATATCTTAGCATTGAAATTACCAATTGTACCATATGGTTCCATAGGGCACCATTAGGGCACGTGCTAGTAAACCAATAACCATTATCATTATTTTCTCGTGATATTCACTCATTACATGTTACGAGTCGTTTGATATATTACATGCCATGTGTTAGAATTGAAACTTTCAATGGTACCATATCATGCCATAGGGCACCATTAGGGCACGTGCTACTAAACCAATAACCATTATCATTATTTTCTCGTGATATTCACTCATGGCACCTTGTTATGAGTCGTTTGATATATTACATGTCATATCTTAGCATTGAAAGTTCCAATGGTACCATATGGTTTCATAGGGCACCATTAGGGCACTTGCTACTAAACCAAAAACAATTATCATTATTTTCTCATGATATTCACACATTACATGTTGTTACGAGTCGTTTGATATATTACATGCCATATCTTAGCATTGAAAGTTCCAATGGTTTCATAGGGCACCATTAGGGCACGTGCTACTAAACCAATACCAATTATCATTATTTTCTCATGATATTCACTCATTATATGTTGTTACGAGTCGTTTGATATATTACATGCCATGTGTTAGAATTGAAACTTCCAATGGTACCATATCATGCCATGGGGCACCATTAGGGCACGTGCTACTAAACTGTTAACCATTATCATTATTTTCTCGTGATAGTCACTCATGGCACGTTGTTACGAGTCGTTTGATATTATACATGCCATATCTTAGCATTGAAACTTCCAAGGTTACCATATGGTATCATAGGGCACCATTAGGGCACGTGCTGCTAAACCAATAACCATTATCATTATTTTCTCGTGATATTCAGTCGTGGCACCTTGTTACGAGTCGTTTGATATATTACATGCCATATCTTAGCATTGAAAGTTCCAATGGTTTCATAGGGCACCATTAGGGCACGTGCTACTAAACCAATAACAATTATCATTATTTTCTCATGATATTCACTCATTACATGTTCTTACGAATCGTTTGATATATTACATGCCATATCTTAGCATTGAAAGCTGCAATGGTTTCATAGGGCACCATTAGGGCACGTGCTACTAAACTGTTAACCATTATCATTATTTTCTCGTGATAGTCACTCATGGCACGTTGTTACGAGTCGTTTGATATATTACATGCCATATCTTAGCATTGAAAGTTCCAAGGTTACCATATGGTATCATAGGGCACCATTAGGGCACGTGCTACTAAACCAATAACTATGATCATTATTTTCTCGTGATATTCACTCATGGCACGTTATTACGAGTGGTTTGATATATTAATGCCATATCCTAGCATTGAAAGTTCCAATGGTACCACTTGGTACCATTAAAACACGTACTACTAAACAATTCAGACATCACTATATACCGTTATATTCATTCATGAGACATCCTTGCACGTACACCTGCCATTAGACCGATACTTGCTATCACTAGTTACTCTTTTATATTCGTTCATGATATGTTGTGACAATTTGTTTGATATATTACTTGCCATATCTTGTTATAGGAAATGTTTAAGAGGGTATCATAATGGTACTATTTACGCACGTGCTATTAGAGCACGTACTTATTCCTGCTATCTCACGTTCGTACTTCTGCGTACTCTGTCCCATTTTAATGGATTGGTGAAAACAGACTGTGAAAAAGTTAATTCGTTTTCAAGTTATCGTAATAAATGCTAAGCTCCCTAGGAATAAAAAAATTCTCTTGATTTAGGGAGCGAACTGCCCTTTTAATAATCGTCAAACACGTGCATCCTGCACGCACACCATCTTATTAATGTTTAGAGCACGCGCAGAACCGAACCCATGTTCTCAACACGCGTTTTACCAAATGCGAGGATAATTCGTTTCTTCCAGCAATTCAAGACATGATTGAATGAATTGTGAGATTGCAATACATGCAATTCAATACATGCAACGCAATGAATTGTGGGATTGTCTACAGACGGACGGACGGACGGACAGCTGGACAAACCGATCACATAAGCACATTTCTATATATAGAAAATGTGCTAAAAATGAATGCAATAATTTTATACAAAAAAAGAAATAAAAAGATTAATTGCATTTATTAGTTTATCATTAAGTTCATACATAATTTCGCTGCCCAAATTCTGCGTCGCTCATAGTCTCTAAAAAACCGTTTTCCCCGCTGTTTGAACACTTACTGCAGCACAATTGGTCATTTTGCCTATAGTTTCATAAACATTTTAAAATTCGGAAGAAAATCATAACTGGCGATGACTAAATACTGCTGTATAGCATTATGCAAGTATCAACATCGCATGGCATCTGCCAGCACAGTTAGCACATAATGGCGACCATAAGTCACATGCTGGCTCTAGGCAATCGTTTTTAACTACGCAGTTGTCTTATCTCGTATACTTACAGGATCTCTATAAAATGGAATATTTAATCGCCATCTATGGGTAGGGTTGACAACTTTTCAAACACCCGTCAGTGAAAAAAGTCGATAATACACGACCTTATTGAGATGAGTTGCGAGCCTCCTAAAAACCTGATTTCGGATATAAAATACAACCGTTTAAGTTCATCCTTATTCCCAATTTCGTGCATCTCTGGCTAAAGATTATGAAATCTAGTACCGATATACTGAATTACACATTCCGCCAAAAGTAATGCAATCATCAGAAAAATTCCTTCAAATTTTTACTGCAAACTCTGGAGCAGTCCAACAGTCCAGCGCCATACAGCCTAACACCAGAAGTAAGTACTGAATGCCTTGTACTTGATTATCATCTACACCAAGACAGAAGCGGAATTCATCACCAGCTATACACGTCAATTAAGCTTTCCAATGGCGTCTAGCTTGGCAACAAGAAGAGTCTACTGTATGTTGATGTGTTTCTGAGTGACCAATATAAAAAGGGAAGCTAGGTGTCGTCGACAACAGTAGACGTGTAACATTCTTCAACTATGCGTAAACGACGCGATCTAACAGCATTCGAACGCGGAATGATTGTAGGTGCTCAGAGCTATGGAGAGAGTATCAGCGAAACAGCAGCATTCGTGGGGTGCTCAAGAGCAGCCGTCGATAAAGTATTTAAAGACTGGACGGTTAGCCAGCGCTATAGGGGCCGCAAATTTTGCCTCGCAACGATTCTTTAACGTGCAGCCGGCAAACGACTACACGGGACCAACGGCTTTACTTCTCTTCCGAAGGAAGTGCGTGATAGTGCCTATAAGCTCGTATTGTGCAGGAGTGGTTCCAGGAACATGAGGGGGACTTTACCTTACTTTGATGGCCCCCACAATCCCCAGATCTTACTCCAATTGAGCATTTGTGGGACGAAGTCGAACGGCTGGATCCACTACCGTCCAATCTAGCACAACTAGACAGTGCTATCCATCAGGTATGGTGTCAGATTCCTCCCACCACCTTCCAACATCTCGTGGAATCAATGTGACGAAGAATCACCGCAGTATTAAAGGCAAAAGGTGGCCCAGCGAGATACCGAGCGGGTGGTCATAATAATATGCTCACTCAGTGTATAAGGTTGCTGATAAACAACTTTTGCTGATGCCATCGAGGCATCGAGACAGTCCCCACGGACTGTCAGAATACAGAAATTTGCATCCGCTAGCGGCAGAAACCTTTGGTAGAGTCCAACCCCTAAAGCTGTACGTTATTTGCAAAGCCGGACTGACGCACAACTTTTCTGGTTAACCATCCACAAGTTCTTGGACTACCATAAGCGCGATATTTTCCCATTCCACCTGGGATACATTGAAGAAGGTCGGCCCGTTTGGTCGTTTTTTGTTGTTCCAATTCGTCTCACGGTTTCTCAGTGGTATTAAGATCCGGGCTTTGCGGAGGCCAGTCCACCCAGGAGTCTTGATTTTCCGCATACAACTGAAATGCATCCCTAGAAACATGATAAGTGGCATTTCATCCGGCAAGAGACATTCATTGTTTCCATAAAACTGCCACAATGTAGAGAGCACCAAGTTGTCCAGAATGTTTCTATATGCTTCGAAATTCATGTTTCCATGCCTTAAGAACAGCGGACCCATGCCAAACCAACTGAAGCAACCCATACAATCACGCCACCACCGCCAAGACTTACAGTAGACACTGTACAAACGGGTAGCATCCGATCTAAAAAGAGTAAATCGTGTACGTCACTCCCCATAATAATCGCCGTCACTAGTCCTGTGTCCACTTCCTATGCTCATTACAACTTCTTAGACGCTGAGCTGAATACTTCTTCCTTGTGATTAGAGGTTTATGGGCAGTGGTTCTACCATAATATCCAAGTGCATGGGAATCATTACGAAGAGTCTTCATTGAAACCCGCTTATAGAAGGCTGTCTGGAATGTGTTTGCAACGGCATGCTTGGGACGGGTCCTGTTTTTTTGCAGCTCCCTGCGCAGCACTCTCTCATCCCTATCGTGCCGTGTCGTGACAGATGTTCATTCCTGCAATGCCCCATCTTCTTCCACGTGTTGAAAACAAAAAATACAGTTCCTGTCGGATGCTACCGTTGCATCGTACACTTTGTGATCAAAGGATAAGGGACACCCCCTCAAAAATTATGGAATGCACCAAATGCCGCATGTCAATGACATGTAAATTATTCAAATAACATCACACTCCTGAGCACATATCTGCTTGGTATTATTAAGATATGGGTCGTTAAAAAGAGTTCAGCGACTTCCAATGTGGACCCATCATATAGAGCTCTTTGCGCAACAAATCAGTCCGTGAGATTTCCATCATTCTACAAATACCGCATACAACAATAGACAATGTGATTGCTAAGCGGAGCCAGGGAGCAACAACAGTGTATCCACGAAATGGCAAACCCAAGACGCAAAATGCTGGTGTCCCTAAACTTTTGAACACATATAACAAAATAAAAACCAAATTACCTTAACTGTGGATAAATAACATCAATGGTAACACAAAGAGCCAAAACCGCTTTTCCACAACAAAATATTTATTACGCCTGGATACGTATTTCGGACGCTACGCGTCCATTTTTCAACAAGACTTAATGTTACAGTGTGCCTTAGGGCTCTTTATATATAATAGGGACCAATCAGGTTCCTTTACAAGTGGATAAACATTTTCGCAAAGCCAATCAGGTAAATTACAGCCAAGAATACAGAATAAATTTGAAACAAAAAATTTGAAACAAAAAATAAGCCAATCAATTGCGAGCAGGACATAAGTACACCAAAGAATAGATAAAAAAATAAAAAGAGGGTGAATTAGCCAATAAACGAGCGCGGGAGGGGGGCGGTTCAAAGATTATCACTACATAAGTCAGAGAGAAGGACCAATCCGGTAAAAGCAAGAAAGAAGGTCGAAACAAAGCCTCAAGCCCAGGTCCACTCAGAGAACCCAAAAACATCAGTGCACGTACCTAAGCAGGTTATCCCAGCCGTTAAGGTCCATAGGGCCCTTGTCACCATTAAGGAGTTTGCTTCCCTGCTCTTTATAAATCTCTAAAGTTTCAAGGAAATTGAGCTTCCTCCAGTCGCAGATACGGTGGAGAACTTTGAAGTTGTCAGGTTTACCGTCATGTCCAGTCTGTATAATATGCTGTGCGAAGGCAGAAGCTTCCGGATTGTAGCGGATGTACCTGAAATGATCTTTGATCCTTGTAGTAACCATCCTCCGTGTCTGCCCGATGTAAAAGGAGTCACACGTCCCCTAATTTAATTTGTACACGCCAGAACTTTGGTCAGGTTGTATCTTATCCTTGGCTGACCCCAGGAGTCTCCTGAGCGTGTGCGAGCTTCTATAGGAGATTCTGTGTCCAAATCTTCTGGCGATTTTGTCAAGTCCTTTGCTGAATATTCTGTTATAAGGAATCGCCCAATACTTTGGTTTGTCACTCACTGGTTCAAGGGTGGTTGCTTGAAGTATTGCCTTTTTCCTTGTATGTTTTCTGATGAGGTTTTCAATCATGTCTACGCTGTATCCATTACTGGCAGCATAACTTTAATCTTTGATAACTCCTCCTCTCTCTGTTGTGGGGTGAGGGGGAGGTTAAAAGCCTTGATGATCATCTGTTGAAAGGCTGATATCTTGTGGGCGAAGCAGTGGTTTGAGTGTCTATTGATATATGCAGGTACGAAGGTAGGTTTCCTATAGACCCCAAATGTTAATTTGCCATCGCCAGTGACTGCCAATCAAGATGTCAAGGAAGGGTAATTTACCTTCTTTCTCTATTTCGTTAGTAAATTTAATGCTGTTAGACACGTTGTTCAGTTCAGTCATAAATTGTTCCAGATTATATTTTGATGTATCAAAGACAGCGAAAACATCGTCCACATACCTGCACCAAATATCAGGGAAATATGGAAAAGTTTCGCGGGCCTGATTCTCAAAATACCTGAGGAATAAGTTGGCAAGGAAAGGACTAATGCAACATCCCATGGGGGTGCCATCTGTCATTTTATAAAATTTTCCATTAAACTGTAGAAGGTTATTCTCGCAACAAAACCTAGTGGCGAGCATAATATCCCTGGACTCACCAAGTGAAATATAGTTGTCATCGAGTACCGATTGGAGCACTTCCATGGTCTCTTTAATGGGAACACTAGGGAAAAGAACGCATATGTCAAAGGAAACCAGAATGCATCCTTCTTTAAGAACTACATTGGCAAGTTTCTCGACAAGCCCAGTGCTATTTTTAACTGAAAAATCAGTACCTGGAAGCTTAAGGCTGCGAAATTTCGTCATAAGAAATTGGGCAATCAAACTGGTAGGTGCGTTAGTGTTGTCAATAATAGGTCTGTATTGATTATCCGGTTTGTGGGTTTTAGGTAAGCAATACAGCCTTGGGATCACAGGGTTGCTGGGAATTAGCCTGCAAGTCTTAAGTCCCTTGAAAATGTATCTGCAATCTTTTAAGCATTCTTTCGTTTGGTCAACAAAGCTTCCACTCCCTCAATATAACGAACTTTATCAACTATAACCACATGGTTGCTTTTGTCCGCCTTAAGGTAAAAACAGTCCTTTTTCTTTAGCGATTTTATAGTCTTCAAGAAATCAAAATCCTTAAGGTCCCATCCCAAGTCACAATATTAGTAATAATATGATTCCTGCAAAGAGTAGTAAATTCTTTGTACTGCCCGGCATTAAGACCGGGAGTACCAAAAATTGTGCTACAGACTAAATCCCTCAAGTCCTCCTTTGGATTTGACACAGCGAATTTTAAGCCTTTTGAAAGAACACTTAATTGCTTGTCAGAGAATTCACAAGATGATCTGTTAATGACCACAGCATTGTCGTAATTATTAAACCTATTGTTATTATGTCTATTGTCATCCAAGAAGCTAATTTTCTTTTTCATTTTCTTAAACTTTGGGTGTAGTTTATGCCCATTTACAGTGTGAACTTTGTTTAGAAAACCATCCAGCTCTGCCGGGTGCAAACTGCGACTGAGGGTGCTATGTAATGAGTACGCTTCAACCTCAGTAGCGGCAAGCCGGGAGAACTGGTCAGCAATAACGAGATTGAGGTAGTGGAATTGTGCCGACACCCCGGCCCTACCAAGGAGATGCCCTCCACCCTTACCGAGGTCACATCTCTTGATGAAGCGTGGACACAATGCCTAACCCTACATTGCGTTAGGTAATGTATATTGGCTTTGATCAAGCCAATATTTAGGTTAGCTCTAAAAAACTTATTAGAAAGGGAGGTTAAAGTAGATAAATTAGCCATAAGAACATCGTAACTGGTAATAGAGACTAGCGAAGCCATAAGTATATAACAAAATAAAAAACAAATTACCTTAACTGTGGATAAATAACATCAATGGTAACACAAAGAACCAAAACCGCTTTTCCACAACAAACAAATTTTTGAACACATATTGTATATTATACCGCTTATGGAGCTTCCTATTATTATCATGCTCTTTTCGACATCGTAACGCTGTCTCTTATAACCATTTTACACGAGAATTAGTTGAGTAAACTGTCGTTTCCATTTTTAGATCTCACAGAACACATGACGGTCCTAAGTTAGCCCAAATATTCATGAAGAGGTTGCATTATATTTGACGGCGTGTGTATTAATATTAATAAGTAATAAATAATAAATAATAAATTTACCCGCACTTTAAGGTTTTAGCATACATCTTAAGGTAACATTGCTGTGAACATGCTATGTAGGTGGATTCATCTACACAGGGCCTCTTAGTAGTATTAATAAATCTATACTGAGAAAAATATATTATTATTAGGATTCATGAAAATAAATTATAAGACAAACTGATCAGATTGTTCTTCCTCCGTTACTTGTTTAAAATGAGTGTAAACAGTTGCAATCGAGCCAGTTGTAAGTCTAGCACCATTCAGTATGTCTGGTGGGCGTCCAGAGTTTTGAAAAGTACCCTGCAGAAATATCAAATGACACTTGCAATACACTGGTTTATAAGTCAAATAACACCTGTTTCAGTCTGCGAAATGTTATCAAACTTTACGGAGAGATACAATAATGAACTTTATATAATAATAGTATTAGTATAATGTATGTAGAAAACAGAAAGGTACAGCACTTGTTTAACTATTATCCAGCAGTGTACATGTTCAGTTATGTGTCATTTTCGATCTGTTTGATTCCAGAAAGACTATTTCTATGAGTCCAATTATAATAATTATTAGAAAAGAGAAAGAATTCTTGGACGCGTTGAGGCAGGCCTGTATCGCAAGCTTCAACATCACTCCAGAGCTGGTCAATCAGGTTAAACGGCGTTTACGGGTACATATATTTTGAGGCATACAGTAAACAGGCGACTTCATGAGTTTGGGCTTTATGTTCGGAGAATCAGGTTGACCCTGAATGGACATTCAACCTGGTGGGGTTGTGTCGTATTCTCCGAAGAATCCCGATTCATCCTGGAAAGCGATTCTCGACGTATTAAGAGAGCAAGACACTAGTTCCATACTTAGCAACATCATCGAACGGTATTGGCATCATGATCAGTGCACGCACGCCACCGAACGCGTTCGAAGTAGAACAGTAACGCCCAGGTCTACTGTTATTATATCCTGCAACCATATGCGCGACTTTTCTGGGGAGTAGGCAGAACAGATTCCTTCTAAAGGACGACAACACCCGTCCACACAGAAGACACATCGGGAGGACTATTTGGAACACGAGGACATCCAGCATATGGATTAGCCGCCTTGTTCCCCGCTCCGTCTTGCATCTGTACTATCACCAGCTAGGAGTCTCCAAGAGCTGCGTCGAGTGCTTTTTCGCTTTGGGGCCTTCTGCCTCAAGAACTGCTGGACAATTTAGTGCGCAGTACGCCTTAGTGAACATCCACTTTCTCGCTGCAAAGTTAGATGACATTTCGCGGATTGCAACAGCACAATCTTTTTAAATTCCTAAACTTTTGAGTATGGATGTGTAATGGAACATCGTTCTTACATTAAATATGATTTACGCGTTGGAACGCCACATAAACAGCTAATGTCCCACTCCAAATGTCCCATAAACTAGGGGAATTGAAAAATTCTGGTCGCAATGTAAAACTGAGAAAAGGAGCCCCAAACACTAAATGCGTTCCGAAGTAACTGCGTCAGGATTAGCAAAAGAGTTGTGAAACCCATAGAAAGACAGTTATGAAGAGGGCAAATTGTTGAGTCCAATCTGCTCTGTCCAGGACAAACAATAACTAGACATGTCGTTTTAGAACGTTCTTACAAAATATTCTTGAATTTCAATAAAAATTATAAAAACTCTTGGGTTTCTAAAAATTTTTCAATTAAATTCATGGACTCTGTTTACTTATGAAAGAGGACATTGAAAAAAAAGTGAAAAAATTTCGTTTCAACTTGGAGCCTCGCCTCTTTACTATAGAGGTACGGCGTTACCTTAATGAGTATACGCTTAATTGGTGGGATCTACTGTTCCACTAAAGATAATCTGGCACTTCGTAAATGGCCACTGGGGCACTTATCATGTTTTTATCTTTGGGGTTATGTTTAGGGCCATCTTGTGAAAGACACTGTCTACGAACCATCCTGGTAGAAGTTCTGGCAGAAACTGCAAAGTGCCTTTGTGAATTTACATGAATATGCCGTTACGCTTTTGCGTGTAAAGCAAGAATGAGATTAGCCTTTGAAATGTTTGTAGCCTTATATGGGACTCTCGAATTGCTTTTTTACTCACCTTATTTATTGAAGTCGATTTAATTTAAGGAAAGGTCATGAAGAACTTTACCAGCATGTAGGAGTGGGTCTGTCCTTTGTTATGGTTTATATAAGTTAGTTCAGACTTCATAATGCTACCTTCCAGCATACTTGAATTGGATACTAAAATATATAAAAATCTTTATCACAAAAATTTCTTTATATAAATATTTTTATATAAAATATACACTCAAAGGCCAAAAGTCATAGGATGCAAATTGGACGCTTCAGTCACCTACACATGACGACATGGAGTAATCCAAAACAACATAAAATATTTGTGCCTATATGCACTGTATTCCTGTTGCTGTGATCATGGCAAGTCGACTAGATCAGAGTTCGAACGTGGCATGACAGTGAGTGCCCGACGCATATAGCAAACCTTGTTGACCGTGCTACAAGTAAAACCTTCTAAGCTAAAAGGAATTACCACCTACC
>JAHWFO010011231.1:16848-27488 GCA_023313115.1 Rhysida immarginata
GGTCAGCCCGTGATTTTTTTTTTGTTTTGAAAAATTGAGCTTATTGTCACAACCACTTTGAAAATTATAGTTTTCGGTCCCGCTATCTATGAACTAAAATCTAGGCGTGTATTCTCAAGCTGGAATCAATCGGCAACGAAAAAAAAGCTAAATATATTCTAAGGTATCTGCTTGGTTGCTTGAAATCTCCCACTAATGAAGAATGCACAAGAAAAAAATAAAAACACACACACATGCAGAATTGTTTATGTACGAGGGGCGTTCAAATTTGACCTCGACTTTATTTTTTATAAAATCAAAAAACTAAAAAAAAAGAAAAAATACACGCCAGTTCTATCTCAAAAAACTCTTCTTGCTTCTCCACACATTTTTTCCAGCTTCTAGGAGCATCTGGATACCGGTTCTGTAGAAATCTTCAGGCTGATTTCGATATCATGTCAGGACAGCCTTTTTCACTTCCTCATTGGAGCCGAGCCTCTGCCCTCCCAACAATTCTTTCAATGGTCCAAAAAATGATAGTCGCAAGAGAGAGATCCGGGGAGTATGGAGGATATGGTAAGATGTATCATATGAGTTCCATCAGTGTATCCATAGTGAGTTTGGCTGTGTGTGGTCTGGCATTGTCTTGCAGAAAACACACAGCACTGGTAAGGAGTCCTGGTCGCTATTTCCTTAGTGCCGACTTCAGGGACGTCCTCAAAATGTATCCGTAGTAAGTTGCATTTATGGTTCGACGTTTTTTCAGAAAATCGACATGAATGATAACTTTAATATTCCAGAATACAGTCGCCATCACTTTCGTTGCCGACGGTGTCATCTTGAATTTCTTGGGTAGTGTCGAGTCAGTGTGTCGCCACTACATGCTCGCACGCTTGCTTTTTGGAGAATGGTGATACACTGCTTGACAATTGCTAAGGAACAACAGCATTTTTGTCAATAATTACTGCCCCAAGAAATAAACGTTACCGAAACTTCAGTAGACATATTGCGTTGTACATTGACTTTATGAACACAAAATATCATGGAATTTGAACAAAGGAAACGAGCATTATGGCAAAAACAGAAGAGGTATCATGAAGCATCAATGAGTGACTACTGAATAATGTTGGTTGCTTGTCACCGGTTTGAAATGTGAGACTCTTAGTAGTGAGTATTGCCTCCTCGAACGACAATGTATGTTTTGCATCTGTTTGGCATGCTTCCCACCAGACTGTTGAGAAGAGCAGTCGGGTTCTTATCCTATTCTCACTGTAACGCAGTTGTCTTTTCCTGCATGTTCTATGGGATTGAGGTCCGGGTAGCATACGCGCCACTGCAAACGCTTGATATCCTCACTTTCAAGAACATCCGATACCCTGTTCGCCCTGTGTGGACTGGGCACTCTTGTCCATGAACACAAAGTCTGGAGCAACTGCTCCACGGAAAAGACGAATGTGATCCAGAAGAATCTCTCTGCAATACCGTGCTGTTGCATCAGACTCTTCTGCAAAGATGTAACGGTGTGTTCTGGCATCATGGCTGATGACCCTCCACACCATGACTCCTTGACCAAAACGTTGCACTTCTCGAACGTGTTGTTGATGACAACGAGTTCTCTTTTAAAGCTAGATCAATTGATGCCCAGAATTACTCTGCATAATGAACCGAGATTCGTCGGAGAACATCACCATGGATCACTCCTGATCGCCCCAAGCACGATGCTCGTTACACCACTCTAATCTCTTCCGTCGATGGAGCGGATATAGTGGAATGCATTTTACAGGCTTCCGTGCATACATCCCAACATCATTCAACCAACGGGAAATATGGGTCTGGCAGAAATATGAGTGCCTGTAGCAGCGGCTATCTATGCGGTTGTCCGATTTCTTCCTCTCTTTGCTGAAAGGGTATGATACGGTCCCGCGAGCGTTCGTGCGCCTTCGAGACCACCCCCATGGACACGTAAAGCGGATCCTGTAGTGACAGCAGCAGTTTTAAAACGAGAAACAACGCTTTTCGCAACGCCCATTGCTCGCGCAACTTCAGTCACACTTTGCCCTGCTTTAAGCCGTCCATCAGCTCGTCCACGATCGTAATCATTCAAATGACGTCTCTGCGGCATTCTGAAGACGATATGTGATTGAGGGACTGAAAATTTATAGTAATGTTCGAAAACACCTGCAATGTATTCGCCTTAATACTCCACGGCTACTGATTTTCATCACAGCTCATTGGACACGTGACTTTTATTCAAATTACGCAAATCGAACAACAGAGTAGCAACCAATGTTTTAATGCGTCCTGCATTATTTTCCAGCGCCCCTAAATAGCGGAATGCGCATGTCCCTTAGCAGTTGTCAAGCAGTGTAAATCCATGTCTCGTGAGTTGTCAAACACGCCTTAGGAGGCTGTCACCTTCCCAGTCATATCACTGCAGCAGCATGGAACAGATTTCCACTCGGGTGGTTTAGTGATCCTCGGAGAGCTTCTTAGGGACCCATCTTGCACAGGTCTTGTTGACTTTCAGCATATCGTGAGTGATGGTCTCCAGTACTGATGTTCAGTATTGAAGCTAATTCTCGGATATGAATCCACCTGTTGTCCCTTATCAGCTTATTTGTTCGTGCGATGATGCCATCATTGACAGCAGTTGCTGGCCTTGCCTTATGTGGTTCATTGCCGGTGAATTCTCGCCACCCTTCAAACTTCTGGAACCAAGCAAAGACGGGTTATCGAGACAAACATGACTCGGTGAAATGTCTTGTAAGTCTCTGATGAATTTCAGAGGCTTTAACATCTTTGTTATGGAGAAACTTGATGAGTACTCATTGTTCAACTTTGGTCGACACATCGCTGTCCGTCATTTTATTTAAACATACAATCGGATGTCATGGCAACCAGAGGAGTGGTGTTGCATTAGCATGACAGGCGGTAGTTGTCATCCCAACAATGAAAGTTTAGATTTCTACAACAGTAAATACAAAAAATTTGAACGCTCCTCGTATTGTACCTGATACCTGAAAATAAACAGCATGATTACGTTGTCAGGTTGCAGATGCCGGATTAACTATCCGTGGGACGGAAGTATCACTATATGCTTTTGAAATAGCGCTTGCAGCGAGTGCTGCTCTTATTTACCATCTGAAAATGTGCATAAACAAACCATGGTCTGTAGATATAAATGGTCATCGAGCTCAACTGAAAAATGAAGCTAAAGATTCTAGCTACCGATAGGGCAGGGACTTCATTGATTAGTGGCACTGCATGCACAATCGGATCAACTCATCACCTTCTAAACTTCAGGCCTCACAATGAAGATAGGCCTCAGGATGATCTGATATCTCAGCAGAACAATCGTGAGACAATGGAATTTCGTTTGGCGAAGGAAAAGAAATAGTTCCAAAATCTGCAGATAGACGACGCTGGCAGGGTTCACATTGTCTGGAGTTATGCAAATTACTACTAAGTGACATGCGCACCGCAGACATAGCTGCCATAAAAATGCAGAGCACCAGCTCTTTGCTTGAATGCTTCATCTTAACTCTGTCTATGAAGGATCGCGCTCTGCTCTTGAAGCTTTTTTATAAGAACGATGAGTGTGCACTAACAGCTATTAGGAAGTTTCGGACATTAAAATCCATAAAATCGGGTCCAATAACCACAAATGGTCTGCGAAAAATGATTGCTAAATGCGAAGAGACCGGTTCATTTGACGTGAAACGGGGTATAGGAAGGAAACCAGTTTCGGCTGCGGCAGTGAAAGATGTGGCTAAAGCATTACAAGAACAGAGGAACAGTAATGCTGAAATCAGCAGTGCACGGGGAATTGGCCGATAGCTAGATATGCCGAGCGGAGCTGGAAATCACGGTGCGTAAGGTCCTACGGAACATCTTGCACTGTTACCCGTACAAGATAACTCATGTGCAGCAGTTACTACCTGCTGACTTGGAAGCACTTGAATCTTTTGCACTACGATTTCTTGCTCGGAGGCAAGTGGACAATGAATGGCCATGGAACATTCTGTGGTCTGACGGATCCCACTTCCATATGAAAGATTCTGTAAATACGCAAAATTGCAGGATATTGTCGATCGAAAATCCGTTCCAGCTACAGCCATTACCTCTTCCCTCTGAAAAGGTCACTGTGTGGTGCGGAATAACGGCACAGTTTATTGTCGGTCTGTTTTTCTTCGAGGAGATCACACCTGCGGGTCAAGTTACCTGCACCGTTACTGGAAAGCGGTATGAAGCACTTTTGCGAAACCATGTCCTTCCGGCACTTCAGCAGCGTCTGTGTGTGGATCGCACAATATTCATGCAAGATGGCGCTCCTCTGCACATTGCTACTCCTGTGAAGCAGCTCTTGAGTGCTCATTTTGGAGATGCTGGGATCATAAGCCGCCATTTTCCAACAACGTGGCCGCCACGTTCCCCCGACTTAAACCGTTGTGATTTCTGGCTTTGGGGGTACCTGAAGAATGTTGTTTACACACCCCATCCATTGCATCACACACCCCATCCATTGCATCAGTACAGACACCCTCCGATATGTTGTGGAGCATACCGTTTCGCGCTTCCAGTTAGTGGCGGAACAAAGCGGAGTGCATATCGAACAACTTATGCCTTATTCATCAGTAAGATGTTTATAAAAGAAATAAAAAACTCTTTCACCACAACAAAAATTAAGGAAAAATACAACCTGAACCTGGAAGCGCTTTTGGACAGCAAGGCTATCATCATTCAGCAGGAACCAAGGAGTACACTAGGGGGAGCCGAGTGAACTGACTTGAAAGCGACAATCGACAATCGAACAGTGTAGTGTATCAGTATTCGTGTGGAACTTGAAGCATAGCTTCCATAATCTCACCCTTCATAATCATATTCCAAGGGAAATACACTGAATTAGAAAAGAAGCCTGATGTACCCACAAAGGTCATCCAAAGTATAAAAGAAAATTGCCTCCTCTTGGTGGAGGAAAATTTGATTGACGATTGTCTAGACTAGAAGCAGACCACTAGTATTAGATAAAACACGACCTATGAAGTCCAGTAATCTGGAAATAAGACATTATCAATGTCTTCAAAATTAATATCAAGTATATGCCTTGGGTCACGATATCTCTTTCTATGCATAGGATGCTTTAAAATGCCCGAGACTAGCTCGTTGCTATGATTTTCTATATTGGGCAGCATGGATTCCATGAGCCCTTGAACGTATTTGCCAATATGAGTCATGTTGAAGTCATTATAAATGGAGAAATTGCGAACAATTCTCCGATCTTTTTGCGCAATAGTCCTAAGGGTAACGTTTTGGAACGTTTGCAGTTCTTTCCACCTAGTCTTACATATTGTGGCCCAGACGGGCATACCATACGTCAAAATAGTCCGAACAATGACCTTATAGAGTAGGAGTTTATTATCAATGTTTAGAGCACTATTTCGGCCCAGCAGAGCAATCAAGCTAAACTTGGCTCTCCTAGCCTTATTCAACGCATAAGTTGCGTGGGGAGTCCAGGTAAGTTTAGAGTCAATAACAACACCAAGATATTTATAAGTTTCAACCCAGTCCAGTTTTTTGCCATATAGTGTTAGAGAATCTAATGATCTCTTTCTCTTCTTGGAAACAAACATCGCCTTGCATTTGTCAACATTCAATTTTAGCCTCCACTTGCTAAACCAGCTTTCACACTCCTTTAGAGCCTTCTGCAGCCGCGAGACTACTACGGCTGGTTGACGAGCACAGGTCAGTATAGCAGCGTCATCTGCGTAAAAAAGAGCTTACATTTGGAAGGACTTGGAAAGTCTCGCATAAAATAATTGAATAATACTGGCCCCAGGACTGAACCCTGTGGGACACCAGCTTTTACTTCATACATAGGAGATAGATTATCTCCAACTCTGGCCTGAAAGAACCGGTTGGAGAGAAACGAGTGTATCAGAGTAATTATGTCTTGAGGAAATCCATCCATAATCATTTTAAAAATAAGACCATCGTGCCAGACTTGGTCGAAGGCTTTGTGTACATCGAGGAAAACGACCCCACAATACATAGAGAGATTAAGGGGCTCTTTGATATCCGCTGCGAGCCTCCATGTTTGGAGTTGGCAGGAATGGTTTGAGCGAAAGCCAAATTGTTCATCGCGGATGAGATCGTTGGCATCACAGTGCTCAATGAATCTCTTGAGAATTGTTTTTTCCAGGATCTTGGAAATTGATGGTAACAAGCTGATGGGCCTGTAACTTTCAGGATTTGCAGGATTTTGTCCTGGCTTAGGAATGCTTAAGAAAACTGTTTGCTTCCAAGCATCCGGGAAGTAAGTGTTCTTCCAGCAGTCGTTAATCACTTTTGCAATATCTTGAATTGTATTTGGAGGTAAATTTTTCAAAGCACTGTTCTTAATAGAGTCTTTACCTGGAGCTTTTCTCGTTTTTAAATTTTTAATGATGCTTAGGACTTCATTTACATCAATGCTATGTTTTGGGAATTCATTGCCGTGAATATTATAGAAGCCCGTTATGCGGGATTTTACTTTCTCAGACATATCAAGTCCTATTTGCCGACCATCAGTAGGCGTGACAAACTGTTCTGAAAGTGAACTTGCAATAAGCTGCGCTTTATCATCATCATTCGTGATGAATTTGCCATTTTGGGCTAACAGAGGTGGGATATTAATGGCTTTCTTGTTTTGCAAGGCTCGAACCATGCACCACATAGAGTTATCGTGGGTCGACAGACTCTTAACTTTATCATTCCATCTGTCATTACGAAGTGCTTTTACCTCCTCGTGAACTCTTCTTGTGAGCCTATTATACTTGGTCTTAAGCCATGAATCACGAATTCCGTGCCACTGCCTTCTAACCTTATTCCTTTGCTCAATTAATTGTTTGATTTCTGGGGTGAGATCAAGGTGATCAGCTCGCTTCGACTCTAAGGGCGAAGCACTAGAGTCAATAGCTGCATTTATACGTTCAGTAAGCCTTTTCACATTGGTATCTATGTCGCTCGTACTATGTACGTTATTTAGTGGGTCGTCATCATTTTTGAGAATTTCTCTAAAAAATTTCCAGTCTTGTTTGAGCCTCAGTTCTTCTGAAGCAGAAAAACTGAGTTTATATAGCGAAAAGACCACGGTTTTAGGCCAATCAGAGAAATTACACCATAAGGAGACAAATTAATGATTGGGCAGTTGGGTCCAACATTGGATTAATGCTGAGTCGCCAATGAGACCAGAGTCTGAATTTAGTAGTAAATTATTATTGGTTTTTTGTATGGCCATACTTTCAAAAGCGTCCATGATGGGATGTGTAATCTTCTATTGCATGAAGGACAACATCAGAGTGCAATGTGCAATTCTTAAGTGTTCTTTTAATTGAGTCTTCTAATGTCATTAAAATATTCAAAAGATCTTTAAATGGCCATATAATCTTTCCCTTGTGTTTTAGCACTGTTAAGTTAAAATCTTGACAAGAAATATATTTTTTAGAATCATTCATTAATAGCATATTTGAACAAAGTTCACTCATATGTGACTGCTGCGCCACTGTAGAATCAACCTTATGGTAGGTCACGGTCGGCCCTATTGCGATCTATGCGGTATCTGGCGCGATCTCGTTTCTTTAGCTTCACGAAACAATGGAAAATGGCGGAAGCTCGGATGACCATTTATATCTATAGAGCATGGTATAAACTGATCAATTCTAGCATTAACTTTTTCTCCTGGAAAAAAACCGACTTCATTTCAATTGTTTCTGTGCAAACAGAATCTTTTTATCTGCATTCGTGTGTCAAATATTGAGTTTTAAATTTTTTCTTGACTTTTGGATATGACGACGGCATACATTAATGCATTTTATTTGCTGACAGCTGCGACATCTCCTGCTTCAGGACTAGCAGGTGAGACAAGCAGTCACTAGGAGATAGTACTGTGGGGCAAAATCATTCACGCATTCGCTGGTATCGACAGTTACATGTTGGGACGTGTGGCAGAGACTGGCATGCAGGACTGACATCTGTCGTGTCATCAAGGGTACACATATAGAGTCTACCACATATGGGAGAGATTGGAGATAACGTTGATGTGAGTGTTTTTGCTTTCTCATTCCAAGCTGTCGTCCGATTCGATGCATACCTTATGGTACAGTATCTCGCAAATTGCTGAAGTTATCACCCAGGAGGCCTTCGTAATTTTAAATATTCCAGTTCATTTAGATGATATTTCTTCAAACGAGTCCTACTTAATTTGCCAGCCATTTCCTTATCAAGAATATGGATCAAAGTCTCCTTATAAAACACCCTCAGGAAGATGTGTTCAATTTGAAGCAAGTAAGTTGCATTGAAATTAAAACAGAATAACATATTATTTTATTACACACTTAATGACCAAAACTTTCCAGACACCACTCTGAATAAATAGTTCTAGCTCTTAGCGTGATCTGAAACGTCACCGAATGAAAAAAAAGTACTAGAGGAGTATTGAGAGCTCATAGACGTGCGTTAGACAGACAATGATGTCTGCAGAATATCCTTCTTGCAGAATATCCATTGTTGCCACCAAACTTTTCCACACTAAGTGGCTAAGAAAGTTATAGCTCACACTCTTCTCTAAGACAGACGGTATCTTGATAATTTGGGCATCGCTCACTAAGCTTACGATTTGACAATATATGTGCTGAAAAACTCTGGCTTTCATAGAGCTCCATTCTAAATTTTATTGAGTATCTCTGGGACGAATAATAATGCAGATTAAGTGCACAGCTAAATCGTCTGTCTTCCATAGCCGGATTTACTGCGGACGCCTGGTAAGTCTTCCGAAATAGCAAGGCTGACGCAAGAGATGGACTAACATAGTTTTACTATGCATGAATAGTTTCCGATTCTGCAATAGGGGTGTCCTGATACTTTTGGCCATATAGGTATTATGTTGTAAAAAAATTAGTGGTATTCTTTATTTTTAACAGTGCAAAATAAGTTATTCAAAGGACTCTCCTCCACAATGATATTTCTTGCTACTATGCATGAAGACCGATTTTGTGCTAATCCAACATATAAGGTACGCATATATGTTCACACAGCCAGACCAAAGAATTAGAAACATATGTGAAAAAATATAAATTTTTGTATTAATCAGTATTTATGAAAAATACATTGAAGTCATATGATTCAAGCGTGACTTAGTTATGACCTATTTAATTACGGAACTTAATCAGCATAGGGCATCAAAGGAACTGATTTCGAAAAAAGACTATTAGTGGTGGATCGTCTCTAGTGTGAATAAAGAGAATGAAGCAATTTGTCTTATATTACAATTGATAGAAAGATTCCTACATGCACCAGAAGCCCAAAACTAAGTGAAAACAATGGATAGTATGCACAATGTGGCCATTCGTCACCGGACACCCCTCTAAAAGCGCATCAGAACGTCCGTACAATTTTACTTGTTAATATAAGTACTGGAGACAAATTAAAAAAGCCATTTTCCTAATAAAAGCTTTTTATTAGGTTAATAAACCATTAAGGAATGACATAACCAAGTACCGAAAGGTTAAACTAAACCATTCGCGGAACTATATTTTTAAACTATATTATATGTTAACATTGGAAGTTTCTGATGGACCATTATGATACCATTAAACCCCGTACCTTTGAAATAATTTCAACTATCATTAATTTTACGTTATATTCATTTATGACACATCATTCCAAGTCGTTTGATATATTACATGCCATCAATTAGCATTGAAAGTTCCAATGAACCATCAGGGTTTCACTAAACCAGATTCCTTGAAACCAATTTGGACTATCATTAATTTTACGTTATATTCCTTCATGTCACCTCCTTCCAAGTCGTTTGATATATAACATGCCATATTTTAGCATTGCAAGTTCTAATGAACCATCACGGTACCACAAAACCAGGTTCCTTGAAACCAATTTGGACTATCATTAATTTTACGTTATATTCATTCATGACACCTCGTTCCAAGTCGTTTGATATATTACATGCCATATTTTAGCATTGAAAGTTCCAATGAACCATCATGGTTCCACTAAACCAGGTTCTGTGAAACCAATTTGGACTATCATTAATTTTACGTTATATTCATTCAGTACACATCATCCCAATTTGTTTGATATATTACATGCCATATTTTAGCATTGAAAGTTCCAATGAACCATCATGGTTCCACTAAACCAGGTTCCTTGAAACCAATTTGGATTATCATGAATTTTACGTGATATTCATTTATGATACATCATCACAATTTGTTTGATATATTACATGCCATATCTTATCATTGAAAATTTTTGAAGGTGTCATAAAGGTACCATCAGTGCACGTGCCAATGTTTCGATTGCAACAATTTTCAAAATGGTTCATTTCCTGAACCATATTTATTGGCCGCAATAGTAATTTATATTCGCTTGTATCTCGTCATTAAGATTTGTTTGACATATTACTTAATATATCTGTCCATTGAAAATTGCTAGGTGGGGTCGTGATGGTGCCATTTGTGGACGTGCTAATGAACCGATTTAGATAAAATTTATGATTTTTTCACGGCATGTACCATATTCATCGACTGACGAAAATAGTAATGAATAACCGCATCTATGTCGTCATTACGATTTGTTTGATATATTACTCAATATTTCTTCCCATT
>JAHWFO010011240.1:796-28943 GCA_023313115.1 Rhysida immarginata
TCCGAACAATGACCTTATAGAGTAGGAGTTTATTATCAATGTTTAGAGCACTATTCCGGCCCAGCAGAGCAATCAAGCTAAACTTGGCTCTCCTGGCCTTATTCAACGCATAAGTTGCGTGGGGAGTCCAGGTAAGTTTAGAGTCAATAACAACACCAAGATATTTATAAGTTTCAACCCAGTCCAGTTTTTTGCCATATAGCGTTAGAGAATCTAATGATCTCTTTCTCTTCTTGGAGACAAACATCGCCTTGCATTTGTCTACATTCAATTTTAGCCTCCACTTGCTAAACCAGCTTTCACACTATTCGGTCGCCCAATTGAGGAACTTTAGTAGCCCAAAATCGCCCAATGCATGAAAATAGCCATTTTTGCCTGACTTTCTCTGACCACTTTTCATTTCCCTGACTTTCCAGAATGTGGGAACTCCGCGAATCTACTTTATGTCTATGATGTTAGCTTCCGACCATTACTGAACATTATCAAAATACAAATAAACCATACAATAAAAATATTCGAAAATAACAAAGTTTTATTCTTCAAAATTTCTACAAAAAAATACAAATCAAAATCAAAGATTAAAAGACATCGCTATAAATTGAATTGTAAATCTTTTTAACATTTCATTAGTTGGGATGAAAGAATTGCAACATTTGTTCTCACTTTGAAGTTGTGTTTTTATTCTAATGATTGCTTCTAACAAAGGTAAATCCATTCTATCTCGAAGAGGAGTTTTGACATTATTCATGATGGAAAAGACTCTTTTGACGGATGCATCCCTAAATACTGCGTAACCACTTTTTTTTTCAAGGGGCTATAATAACGCACTACAATGCATAACTGTTTGGTTGTTGAAATATCAGTAGATTCGTCAAGTAAGAGAGAATACTATTGATCTTTAAGATCTCTTTTAGTTCCTCTGACACTGATGGTGAAATCACCTTTGTCAATAAACGGGAGCATTTAGTTCGATGCAAGTTGAAGTCGGATGTCAGATCACATGGAAAAGACGATTTAATTATTTCTCCCAGATGATCTACCGTTTGTATTGCTGAGTGACAGGCAACATGCACTGCAGCAATACATTCAGCTTTTTTACTTGAATTGGATTTCACTGTTATTCCTAAAGAATAGATTAACAAAATGATCAGAGTAAGAACAGATAAAATTAAAAGATGTTACAAATATACATTCTATCTATGATGTAAGCTTCCAACCACATACAGATTTAGTGATCAACAAATATAAATTTACTTACCACGTGATTCCAGTAATGGCTGGCGATGGGCAGATGGATCCGCTCTGGCATATTGCCCTTTATGCAGTGGAGTATCCTTGTCGACAATCGAACAGTGTAGTGGAAAGACACGAGCGGTCCGGGAGCAGAGCTTCCATAGCACACTCGCCCATAACGAAACTAAGGGAATTACACTGAGTTAGAGGAGAATCCTGATGTCCCTCGAGAGTCATCCTGAGAATAGAGTCCTAACTGGTAGGACGAGGAATAAGATTGTTGATTGACGTAGAGATAGCCCTGAGCATCTGCGGCTAAGATATCCAGAAGTCGGGGAAGACAACCTTATTGATATCGAAATTAACTTCCAGTACATGAAGGGGTCTTCGTATCCTTATGGGACCCCTAAGGGCTAGAGGGTGGTCCAGTATACTGGCTACCAAGGGATTGTCGTGGGTCTCAATTTTAAGAAGCAGTTTCTTTAGGAGCATTTGCACGTAGCTACCAATGTGGTCCATATTGAGGTCTTCATAAATGGAAGAGTTGTTGGCAACTCTCCTATCGAGCTGAACAATGGTCCTGAGGATTACATTTTGGAAGGTCTGTATTTCCCTCCACCTTGATTCCCAGGCAGGCATTCCATGGAGCAAGATGGTGCGGATTACCACCTTGTACAGCAAGAGTGTATTGTCCAATCCAAGGGCACTGTTTCTCCCCAAGAGCACAATCAGGCTGAACTTTGTCTTTTTAGCCTTGTTGAGGGCATATTGGACATGGTCATTCTAGTTTAATTTAGAGTCAATTTTTACACCAAGATACTTTTAGTTCTTCACCCAGTCCAGTTTTTTGTCATATAAGGCCAGGGTCCCTGGAGGATTCTTGCGTTTACGTGTAATGCACATAACTTTACATTTGTCAACGTTGAGCTTTAACCTCCATTTGTCAAACCATTTTCCGCACTGTAGCAAAGCCTTTTGTAAGCGACTAATGATGTGTGCGGGATTCCTTGCGCTTGTTATGATGGCCGCATCATCAGCGAATAGGTACAGTTTGCATTTTGCGAATTCCGGTAGATCGTGAATGAAGAAATTGAACAGCGCCAGCAACAGGACTGAACCCTGGGGAACACCCGCGATGACATCACAGGGATTAGACAAGGTGTTTCCAACCCTGACACGGTAGGATCTATGCGACAAAAAGGAGCGAACCAAGGCAATCAGTTCATCAGGGAAACCACAATTTATCATTTTAAAGATGAGGCCGTCGTGCCAAACCTGGTCGAAGGCTTTATGGACATCGAGAAAAACAATTCCACCGTACATCGAGTAATTGAGAGAACTGTTCAAGTCTTCAACCAGCCTCCATACCTGGAGCTGGCAGGAGTGATTCGAACGAAAGCCAAATTGCTCCTTGCGAATTAGATTATTTGATTCACAAAAATCATTGAACCTCTTCAGAATTGTGCGTTCAAAGACCTTAGAAAGTGCAGGCAATAAGCTACAGGAAGAGCGGGATTGAGGCCAGGCTTTGGTATAGAGAGGATGACTGAGTTTTTCCAGGAATCTGAGAAGTAGCCGTGGTTCCAGCAGTCGTTTAAAATATTTGTGATAGCGCAGATTACCTTTGGAGGCAAATTCTTAAGAGCACCGATAGTGATGGCGTCTAGTCCAGGAGCCTTGTTACTCTTAACTTGCTTAATGATGTGGGATACCTCGGCGTTGTCAATGACATGGGGAGACTTTTTTACACGATGGATGAGATCAATGCAGCTTTCTTTAACTTGACGTGTGTTCTCAATACCAGCCAGTCTATCTTCAAGGGAGGTGGTGAATTGACTCTTAAGTGAGTTTGCGATGAGTTGGGCCTTTTCCTGGGGACTGCTAACAAAGTTCCCATCATCCGTAAGCAAAGGAGGTAAATCGGTGTTCTTCTTATTCTTGAGGGCCCTGATTGTGCACCAGAGGGAGTTGTCCTGGACCGACAGACTCTTGATTTTGCTGCACCATCTTTGGATTCGTAGTTCCTTGATCTGTTCTCTGACCTTGCTTGTTAACATGTTGTACTTAGTCTTAACTGCAGACACCTAGTACGTTGCCACAATCTTCTGAACGAGGTCTTATCACGTATGAGTTGCCTGATGGATGGGGGGAGATCGAGATGGTTGGGTCTCTTCTGGTCAATGTCATTAGCACTAGCAACACTGGCTGATTTAATCGATTGAGTGATTTCACTGATATTACTATCAATGTGGGTGTTTGGCATTCAAGTCACCCGCCATAATGACTGGAATGGGACCGTTTAGTAAATCATCGAGCTCGCAGGGATCGAGCTTTTGCCTGGGCGAGTTGTACAAGGAGATAAATTTAACTTCCCCTACATTCACGTCATTTATAATGACTGACACGGCTTCCATTCCCACGAAGCTGGTTGTGGTAGTCTCGCGATGGTCGATGCCTTGTTTTACTATGAGTGGTGCCCCACCAGACGCAGGGCTGGCTTCATTTATAATGGGTCTAACCTTGCGGTAGACAGAATAACCAGGCAGATCAAAGGTCCGACTCGGCTTGAGTTGGGTCTCACACACAAACGCAATATCAATATTCCAAAAAGTAAGGAAGTTGTAAAACTCTATGCGATTGCGAGAGAGCCCCCTCGCATTCCAAATAGTGCAACGAAGCTTTCCTTGCTTAATTACTCTATAGGGGTGTCTATCCATGATTAATTTCTGTTTCAGCTGAGACAAACTGAGGCAAATCTTTGCTCTTTTCCTTGAGAAGATTCATTAAGTTCTCCACATATCTGTATACTCTGGTCAATTCAATGGGGTCTATAATTCCATTGCTAGCAGAACTGGAGGCAAGAGAAGCAAATGTACTACCATCCACTGTTTCGGTGCTTTTGAATTTCCTAGCCCGGGGGTACTTTGTGCATTTCGTATAGCTAGATGTGTGTTGACCTTCACAGCGAATACATTTAAGCGGGTATACCTTTTATATTGGTACAGTCCCTTGACTGAGTATCCTTGTGCTTATATATCAGCTTATACACCATATTGCCATTAATGACCGGACACTTTCGATTTTAGACGTTTTGTCGAATATCTAGAAAAATAATTGACGAATTATCCTGAAATTTCAGGGGTGTAAAAAGGATGTTACACTTCATATATTTCAGCGAAGGTTTTCTCCCGAAGGCAAATAGGGCACCAGCAAAGAAGTGAACCAAAAAAATAATGTTTGGAATCGCCCTGTAAAAAATAATGCTTGAAATGCATTGTCGCTGTAGCATATGCTTAAGAGGCTTGTTTTACTTTTCTGTGTTCATTTGTATGAGAATAGCACGTATATTCATGGAGATATAAGAATTTCTTTAAAAAGGTCTAAATTTTTTCGTAAGTTTTTTGTTTATAACACGCAAGGTTTTCAACCGAATGCAATGCCATTTACGGAAAACTTGACAAACTACAGTACAGACAACACCGTGCAATCAGTATAAAAAATATTATATTTGATAAAATATGAGCATTTTTACTAAATAATGTTTAATAATTACTAAAAATTATTGTCTTTTGCATAATTTATTAGCGAAATGTATAGAGCTACTCTTATAAAAAGCCCAAGCAAATATCGTGAATATTGAGAAAGAATGAGTCGAATTTCAGTTGCTCTCAAAAATAAACAAAACGATAAGGGGCTTTCTCCAAATTTTTATTTTCGGATCGGACACCAGTATCAACTTCTTCTCATTACGCTGACATGAAAAAATATTGACTTCATATCAGCGTAAGAAAAAGAAATTGATACTGGTGTCCGACCCAAAAATGCTCATATTTCATCAAATATTTAATATTTTTCTATTCTGATTGCAGGGTATTGTCTGTACTGTAGTTTGTCAAGTTTTCTGTAAATGGCATTGCATTGGGTTGAAAATCCTGCATGTTATAAACATAAAACATTTAGACCTTTTTAAAGAAACGTTTATATCTCCATGAATACACGTGCTATTCTCATACAAATGAACACAGAAAAGTAAAACAAGCCTCTTAAGCATATGCTACAGCTACAATGCATTTCAAGCATTATTTTTTACAGGTTGATTCCAAACATTATTTTTTTGGTTCACTTCTTTGCTGGTCCCCTATTTGCCTTCGGGAGAAAACCTTCGCTGAAATATATGAGGTGTAATATCCTTTTTACACCCCTGAAATTTCAGGATAATTCGTCAAGTATTTTACTAGATATTCGACAAAACGTCTAAAATCGAAAGTGTCCGGTCATTAATGACAATATGGTGTATATATTCAATTGCGAATAAACACCAATAGGAGGCCAGCACCAAATTTTGAAAACGGATTGGCTACTCTATCCAGTAAAAGAACAATGATAAGACCAAATCACGCCTCTGGTCTTCCATTGGTCTTCTCGTCTCGTCCTCGTTTTAATAATTGTCAAAACCAGTTTTTTTTTATTGGACAATAATTTCGCCCAAAAATCGCACATTTGAAATTTTAATCGCAATTTGAACAAAAAAGTAGCCCAACCCAATTTGCGATAAATCGCCCGACCTGGCAACCCTGAGCACAACCCCTAATTTACCTGCTTATACTTAAAGCACCATTGGAAAGCTAGCGCCAAATCTCGAAAGCGGATTGGCTACTGTATCCAGTCAGGCTTCTGAATAATCCAGTAGAAGAGGAATCGGCCAATTATATTTTTACAGTAAACTCCGCATGTAGTAGCACAGTGCTTGTTCAGATCAATCTGGGAATTAGTCACAAATTATTTTCGGAGTAACTATGGCGTTCGAATTAGGCGATGAAAAATACATTAGTTTGTATTAAATGTACTTAAGCGATAATTCTAATTTAGCGGATTCGAATTACACCGAGTTTACTGTACCTCCCTTGTTACCAGTGATCTTGAATTTACAACAAGCAAAACTTTACGTGACATCTACAACCGATCTAGTAACTTTTCTTCCTATGCTACGTCGCATTGATCCACAAGAATGGGGCATCTTCGTCTTGCATGGTTTTTCCAGGAGTCCGACCCAGGGAAGGCAACTGATATCTTACGACTCTACCCTGATTATCCGTGGGCAGCAGTCCTAAAGCTATTAAAATCCTTTGTTTACGAACGAACTTTGTTTAATTACCAATGGCGACTGTTGCATCACGGAGGGTGGTCGAGTGTGCTGGATTTCTATACTGCGGCGTAGATGAGACTGTGAGCCATATTTTTTACGAGTGCCCGTTTGCGAAGTCGATCTGGGATCGTTTGATGCAGCATTACGGGCTGGTACATTTTTCATATCAGCCTGTGCGCTTCCTCTTAAACGATTCCACTGGCGAGGTATTTAAACCATACCTAGTTATTGCGATCGCCTTCATTAATAAAGAACTTTGGCTGGCCCGTTGGATTCGATCGCAGGTTCATCCTCCATCACTCTCAACCGTATGGAGGAAAGTGGCTGTTCAACCTCGATGTTTTCTCCTCCTCGAATGACCATGGCTAGGTCTCGTTTACGTTTAAAAAACGCTTCTCACCATCTAAGAGTTTATGCGAGGTCATCGGAGGAGATCAGACCTTCCATTTCACCTTTCCGATGGCCTTTTGATACCTAGTTAGTTGTGAACGGGCCTCGTTTTTGAGGCGTTTGAATAAGTCACGCAGCTCCGTATGGGCTGCCAGCCACTTACAGCATGTGCGCCTGGACGCCTAGAATCTAATTTTTAAGACCTCCTGATTAGGCGTTCGCTGAGGCAACACCATCAGCCTCAGCTCCAACAGCGGAAGCCCAGATCGATCCGATAGAGAGAAAGTGTTCCGAGAAGCCCAGGGAACAGATAGAGAGACGGAAAAGGCGAACCCAGGCAGACCTTTTGCCCATGGACACCCCAAACGAAAAGAAAGATAACACCCCAAACGGCCGCGACGAGAGAACCGATGCCAATCGTAGTCTCAAAGGGAACCAAGGAATCGTAGCGCCAGCTACGAGGGACAAAAGGACGGCCGCCGTACATATTCTCGTGGGTACGAGCTCAGCAAAATTCGCCACAGATCGCAGACAATTGAGGCTCGAGGAATGGAACCTCATCAAAGACACACGGAGGCCAAAGAGAACGGACGTTCGCCCCAACTTCGTAATTTCGGCAGCAGCCAGCGCTATCAACGACAGAGGAACCGGTCTCAACGGAAATTTGGGGACAACACCGAATACTTGGACTCCGGCCCGGAGGACGATAGTGCTGAAGTGCATTTGAAGCAGCCGAGGACTTACGCCCCACAGGCGAGTGATAATAGTGACTCTTTTATTAAATTGAACAATTTGACTT
This sequence comes from Rhysida immarginata, assembly GCA_023313115.1. NCBI lineage: Eukaryota > Metazoa > Arthropoda > Chilopoda > Scolopendromorpha > Scolopendridae > Rhysida > Rhysida immarginata. The sequence continues at coordinate 8,365 of JAHWFO010011240.1, forward strand.
TTCATACGAATCAGGATTCGCACGAGAAGCCCTCCACCCTAGCCAGGGCAGCTGATACCACGGCATTGGATCGTACCCCTCAAGGCGAGCTAGGAGGAGGCTACGACGGACTTAACCCGGCCGACATCGAGAGGTGCGAGAACCAGTCGGCCAAAAAGACGACTACAGCTGATATCTTATCCTTTCTTCCTCAACAATACCTGTGTCCAAGCTCCCAAACCCGAGCGGGTCACCGTTCTCCGAGGTAACGGTGACGAGGAGGGAAACCCATTTTACTCAAGGCAGAAACTACTACACTTGGCTCGAAGTATTGTGGACGCCGTTTCAACAAGCGAAGCTTTTATGTGAAGCCCCGACCTTTTATGTGCATCTTAGCGCGGGAGAAAGAGGTATAATTATGATATAAGAGTCCACAGAACAGGGTAGGAGTCAGCTTACCTCTTATTTTAATATTAGGCTCCCAAATCTTCTTGCAGGAAGGTTTCTAGCCCCCCCCCCCCCAATGCACGATTAAATTCCAATGGCTACGCTCCAAACTGGTGGGGCGTCCTCTGGACGGAAGAATGGAGGTCCTGCTGATTGGGCAAACCTTGCAGAAACACCAACGTGCAGGTAGTCGTCGCTCGGACCCACGACGCTTGAAGTAAGTCGTTCCGAGCGCAGCGAGTTTACCAGTCCCACAGGAACGCTGAATAATGAGTCTCTCGTCGACGCCGAACGTGAAACTTCCACATAGACGGTCGCTGGGCTCGGCTCCTGGTCGTGGCGACGATGTTGTGGAGTCTTGCGTCCTCGCGCCGGACATATTTCACTCTCCTGGTCTAATATCGGGTGAGAAGAGAAATTACAAAGTCCATTACGCTGCATGCGCTCCGCGCATTCGTCGTCTCGCTTTGAATTGTCTGGGTCGAAAGGCGAGGGGAGATGAGGGTCGCTTACACTGGACATAGTTTCTGTCGATACAAACAGAATAGTCTCTATGCATTTGTGTCGCTGACTGCTTTTTCGTCCGTATCCACGATAAGTCCAAAAGAGAGGATCTCTAAACGACCCGTCATTGAACGCTGACTCTTCTCTTCTGTGTCTCCAAAAATCTCTCTCTCTCTCTCTCCACTTGTCAAAGTTCGCGCTTTTGCGCATCGCTTCCCAGGGCTATACTGAACGAGGGCCTCTATCAGTATAGCCCTGTCGCTTCCGTGATGCTTATTTTTGCTCCGCCATCTATTGCCACAACGAGTGTCAAGAGATCTATGATTATTAATATTATATTATTATTAACGTTGTTGACAATAGATGGCAAATTCTTGCTAGGCGCCCTACGCCAAGAACCGCGCTGATGAGAACTGGAATCGCCCGCGGTGTTGCTCACAATTCCATGTGACAGAAAGTTTACAAACAATTAGGATTAGCAATTAAACATTAAGGATTACTCACTCTCTCTACTGAAGTATCAGGAGAAAGTAATGAATCACCAGCTCTTGCATCTGATTGGTTTTCACTCTGACCTGAATAAAGGGCAACGGTCTTCTTTATGAAAAAGAGTATAAGGAAAATATTTTGAATACATGTAATTCAAATGTTCTCGTTTTCAATGGGAATTTTTCAGTCATTTTAGTCGCGCTTTAGACCAATCGGGAATTTGACCAATCGGAATTTTGACCAAACGGGATTTAGATCAATTGGAATTTGGAGCAATCGGTATTTGGACCAATCGGAATTTGGACCAATCGGTGTTAGACCCATCCAAGACTTATATTTGATGTTAATTTTAATGGCATTGATAATGTCACATTTCCAATGTTTTGAATAATTCAAATTTATTAGTCTTCATAGGTCGTGTTCTATCTATTACTGGTTGTCTGCATTTAATTAAGACAGTCGTCAATCAAAATCACCTCCTACTAAGAGGAGGTATTTTCTTCATTCATACTATAGATGATCTTTATGGGTACATCACACTTAACTACTTCAGTGTAATTCCTCTTAGCATTTATTTAGAAAGGGTGAGATTACAGAAGCTTAGCTTCAAGTGCCACTCGAATACCTTTTCACTACACTGCTCGATTGTCGATTCATTACACCAATTTTGTAATAAATTGTTATTACGCTGATGGTGACGACTTTAGCTGTCAAAATGTACATACGTGATATGAATATACATTTGTGGGTTGTGTGGTTTTCCTGTTACTAGTTTTCACCATATATTTCCACAGTTTCTTGGCTTCATTGGAATAATTTTTTATGAACACATTAATATATTTCTTTTAATTTTTGCGTGATTATTTGAGCGTCCGGGATTTTTTCATCATCCACGTGTTGTCAAATCTTGAAAATAAACTATATTCGTTGAAACGATAGGAAAATTTAAAGAAAGCGTTGTTTTTGACTGGTTTGACAACAACGATTTGTGAAATAAAACAGCAGCTTGTAAAATTAAAAATGCGGCTTGCATAATTTTAACATGTTTAGAAGTGGACAATTTGTAATACGGGATGACCAAGAAAGACTTTAGAAAAATATATATTTTATAAATATTATTTGAAAAAAATGGATGGAAAAATACTGCGACCTGGATTCGATCCAGGAACCTCTGGTGTCATAAATATATTTTATACTTTCCTCATTTTACCTGATTTTACATTATTTTAACTTTGTCTGCAAGATGTCGTAAAATCGAAATTTCACTCTATATTTTCTCTTTCCTATGTGTATTTTCAAACTTATAATTTTTATATTAAAAAAAAGTAAATAGAATCAATCTAAAATTATGATATTTTTTATTCACAGAAAAAGAAGACTTACTACAAAAGATAACTCGAAAATTTCTTCAAAATCATTAAGAATATAGAAAACCAAAAAATGCATGAAATAAGAAGTGCCTTATATTTACTGGTGTTTGCTGTTGCATTTTTTATGGCTTTAACAGGTTTTCTAATACCAGCATTATTTCATATTTGGAAAAAATTAAATGCCACATATATTAAGTGGATATATAAACGCCAAATTCAAATTATGGATCAGTATGATAAGTATTTAGTTGATACAAAAAATATGAACAGTGGTTACATGGCAACATTGATTGTTTTACATGGTAAAATGAACTTAACACGTTTTAGGGAGTTAGCGTTGAAAAACCTTTTAGCTAAAATGAGCACTGGGCGGACTTTGATGTCTCATGTGACTCACACAGTGGTTAGTCTTGATGGTTGGTTGTTTTGGATACTGGATAACGACTTCAAATTAAACCACTTTGTAACGGAAGCATTCGGCAGTGTTCCCAGTAATCATTGCGAATTACAGTGGATCGTAACTGATCTGCTTAATAATCATATAAATAAGAGTTACTTGACGAAATCTTTTCTTATTCCATTATCACAAAATTATAATAACTGTAAATGTGGAGAACATTTTGCAATATTGGCCTTATTACATCATTGTGTTAAAGACGGTATCAATTCATTAGCGTACCTCTTTAAAATATTTGATGATGATAACCTCAGAAAACAGTTTCTTGCCCAAAATTTAATTAACTACTCCAATAAAAGTTATCCTCTAGATTCTTATTTTAAATGGTCAATCTGCAGATGTTTATCTTCCTATTATCTTTACAAAACATTTGCAAACTCAGATAGTCCTAACAACTTTATTAGAGTCAGTTTATCAGGAAAGAGAATATTGCGATTTAGAGCTCATCTCAGTTTGGATGATGTTCTTCACTCAAAGAGGTATTTCAATGTAACCGTCAACGACATTGTAATAGCAAGTGTGGCAGGTGCATTGAGCCATTACTTTTTTAAAAAAAGGAAGAAACTTCCTGAGCGTATATCAGCATTAATTCCGGTTAATATGGATAGAAAAGAAGTATATGTAGAATGGGGTAACAACCTGTCACTTGCGAGAATCGAACTTCCTGTGCAAGAAAGCAAGCCCTTGGATAGAATACTCGACATAAAACACAAAATAGACAAGCTAAAAAAGTCACTTATCATCTGGAGTACTTATTTATCTTTGAAATATGATGGTTATTATAATACCGGGAAACTAAATAGGTGTTTCACCTGTACAATTTCGAACATCAGAGGCCCGTCGTCTTCCTACGAAATATGTGGACAAGCTGTTGAAGACGTAATAACATTTGCAGCTAATATTCAAAATATAGGTAATTAAACGATATCTTTAATTTTTATATTTATGTATATGTCAGTTTATATATTTTCGAGGTAACTTCAAAACGTTCCTGTTATTGTTCACAAAATAAGCAGTATAATAACATTTAAACAACATTCAAAATGAAAAATAGGGCGACGCTCCACTTGTCCACAAAAAATTTTGTTCTGTCAGAAGTTTTATTTCCTCTGCTAAGTAGACATCGTTTTGTGTGTGATTCAATACATGAAAGACACACGAGCAAAGACAGCTCGGGAGTATATACGGCAAATTCATAAGGCAGAAATTAGATCAGGAATCTACAAATTATTGTGTATTCCGTGTGCATTGAATTATTTTGGGAATAGTAAGAGGAAAATAATATCAAGAATCAAGGAACACTTTAGCTTGAGAAATCGGCTTTCGCTGATCATAAAAACGAACATGAAGCCAAAATGGAGAAACACAGAATTCTTCATTTTACTAATGACGTCATAACCCTTAATTTTCTGGAGCCCATGGAAACTATAAAAGCTTCACGGATATTGCAATCTCAATATGGAGAGACTACTATAATGAACCTACAGACCTATTCCATTGGAGACCTATCCTCAAATACATTAAATAATTATACAGCCAATGATGGGTGCATTCTTGCTGTTTCATGATTGGCTATTCTTTTCTTTAATTAAAGTGCATTTTTTTTGAATATTGACTCAGATTGGAATTTGTCTGCCTAGCAGACAAAATGTACATCTGTGACAGTATGAAAACTTTTGTGGACAAGTGGAGCGTCTCCCTATTCTTCATCTTAACTATTTCCTTGTTTATACGAGGGGCGATTGATAAATAAGGTCTCCATGGCTGTACTTTTTTATTTGTTAACCGATTTTCAAAATTCTTTTTGTATCTTATACTCACATTTGTCCTCTATGTAATGCACTATTCACTTTTCGACATAGTCCCCATCCCTTTCCATGCATTGCGCCAACGCGTGACTAGTTGGGTGAATCCGTCGGAGAGGAATTCCGGAGTTGTTGTCGACACAAGGATTGAATGGCAGCTTTGGGCCCTCTTCTGGAGCACGATAAGGTCCGCCCGCACACGAGTCACCACACACCAGAGGTGTTGCAGCGCCTATAGTTCAAAGATGAAACATTGCAGTTCAAAAATGAAAGACTTTGCACATTGCGACTTTCACCACTTCCCAAAGAAGAAAGAGCCCCTTAAGGGACATGAGTTGGTTCTGACGGCGAGGTAAACGCTGCCATTCAATCCTGATGTCGACAACAACTCCGGAATTCCTCTGCGACGGGTTCACCCAACTAGTCACGCGTTGGCGCAATGCTTGGAAAGGAATGGGGACTATGTCGAAAAGTGAATAGTGCATTACATAGAGGACAAATGTGAGTATAAGATACAAAAAGAATTTTGAAAATCGGTTAACAAATAAAAAAGTTACAGCCATGGACACCTTATTTATCAATCGCCCCTCGTACATTTTTACTTGCATTTAGACAAAATGTCCCTCAAAGAACTGTTTTTTTGCAGTAGTACATTTTTGCCAACGAATATACTGTCCTTGCAATCGAAATATGAATATCCGTGCCTAATAAAGCTTTTCTGGAAAAACGGTCGACTAAATATACAGGCTGATATCGAATTTATTCACTAAATCAGAGAATTTTCAACAACCAGCACATCACTGCAGCAGAATTTAATGAAATTAATACAGTTATTTAAATTGTGCTTTATTTCTGAGTATACTAGCAGTTTCACCCGCCTTCGCTCGGTAATTTTAAAATGGCAGTAATTTTAGAATAACAGGAATTAGCATTGTAGATCAGCAGATAGGCCACAGTGATAAATTAAACCCGTTCTATGGAGATTTGAAACCTGTTTACAGGAATAAAAGTGACAGGCTGTGTAGGAAAGGATATAATGATAATATTAGTTTTATTATATGCACATGAAAAAAGTGTACATAATGTATGTGGTTTCGAAAGTGAGATGAATCAGAATGAAAACGATATTATTGTTTATTTATTCTAGAGATCTTGTGGGTAAACTACGTTCTTTGTGACAACTTTTAAATTACGTTTAAATTATACAAATAAAAACGAAAATTTGTGTGGGAAAAAAGACGACGTGTAGGATCATAAGTTTTTGTTTTCAACAATTGCGAAACCCCACGTACAAATTGAACGAACACCAGGTTGCAAGTTTTGCATCACGTGAGATAGAACTCTGCGAGTGATCGCTTCATCCAAACAACAAAATGGAGTCAACGAAACAGGAACAGAGAGCAGTAATTCGTTTTTTGACATGTGAAGGAGTTTCAGTTTCTGATATTCATTATCGTATGCAGAACGTCTATGGAAATGACTGCCTAACCTTTTACTGAACTTTCTTGAAAAAGGCACCACAGTTAAAGCAGCACGATTTGAGGAAACACTCAAGGCACTGCACGCGGCCATCAAATGCAGGCGTCCTGGACTTCTTACAGAAGGAGTGCTTCTTCTCCACGACAACTCGAAAGCAACGGTAGACCCCATCAAAATGTTCAACTGGGAAGCAATGCAGCATCCACCTTACAACCCTGACTTATCCCCATGTGACTTTCACGTGTTTGGGGATCTCAAGAAACATCTGAAAGGCCGCAAGTTTCAGTCGGACGATGAAGTGAAGGAAGAGGTTTTGGAATGGTTCCAAACGCAACCGAAAGACTTTTTCCATAAAGGATTACATGTCTTGTTACACAGTGAGATAAATGCCTTAACGCATTTGGAGAGTATTTTTAAATTCCTTGTAAACACTTTGGATAAAATATATAATTTTCTTTTTCATTTGTACGACCCTTTTAGTTCCCAGATCCATTGCTGACCATGGGAAAAGCAGGCAGTCTTAAAATTAATTCTAGCTATTCTAAGTGATTGGCATTGAGACTTATTGATCGTCCATTGCGAAAGCAAATTTGACTGGAAACTGTATATCTTGAGTGGGAATGGAACAATGTTGGCAATAATCTGTATTCTTGCAATGAAAACCTCTGAGGACTTCTCGTCAGAACAACTGCGTTGATTAAATTTGGCTTCAAACTTTTCACACAAACCTTGTGCCGTTGCAAAGCTTTGAGTATACATATACAAGGGTTGGACAAAATAATATGAAGAAGTTGATACTGGTGTCCGGTTCAAAAATAACAATTTGGAGAAAACCCCTTATCGTTTTGTTTATTTTAGAGAGAAAATGAAATTCTACTTATTCTATCGGCGATATCTTTCTAAATTTTCACGATATTTGCTTGCGCTTTTTATAAGAGTAGCGCAATATATTTGGCTTATAAATTATGCAAAAGACATTTTGGTAACGCTTGCGCATGTGCAGTAAACATTATTTAGTAAAAATGCTCATATTTCACCAAATATTTAATATTTTTATATTCTGATTGCAGTGTGCTGTCTCTACTGTAGTTTGTCAAGTTTCCTAAAAATGTCATTGCATTGGGTTGAAAACCCTGCATGTTATAAAGAAAAAACTTACATAAAAATTTCGATTTTTTTTTTTTAAAGAAACTGTGTATCTCCATGAATATACGTGCTATTCTCATACCAATGAACACATTATAAGTAAAAGAAGCCTCATAATCATATGTCAAGCATTATTTTACACAGGGTGATCCCAAACATTATTTTTTTTTTGTTCAATTTATTGCTGATCCCCTATTTGCCTTCAGGACAAAACCCTCGCTGAAATATATGAGGTATAACATGTTCTTTACACCCCGGAAGTTTCAGATTAATTTGTCAAGTATTCTTCTAGATATTCGACAAAACTTCTAAAATCAAAGGTATTCATATTATTTTGACCAGCCCCAGTAGATTCATAGATGTATATACTGTATATAGATTCAGCAAAATTAGTAACAAAAAATCGAATAATCTTGTTTATTAAGATGAACACCTGAAAATATTAGGTGCGGTAATTTTCGCTATGCAACAACCGTCTTCCGGCATCTAGTCAGTCGAATTATAACTATTTGTAATGATTGTTGAATTTATTCAATCAGAACGCCAGGAGCAACACGCATAGAAACAAACAAGCAAACAGACATTTCCGCATGGACCAGCAAAGCAATCAATAATAAGAAGATTTAGCAAATACAGTAACAAAAAACCGTATAATTACTGTTTATCAAGAAAACACCTGGAAATGATAAATACATAAACTTTCGACATGAGTCAGCACTTCTACATCTACCAATTCTACCCGGCTTCGCGCTATCATTTTGTTTCTGTATGTGTTATCCTATCGTATTCTTCTAGCTGCTCTCCCATTTCCCAATTGCCTATCCCAGCACGTCTTCTATTTCATTTCCAGGCTTCCCATTTGTTCCCTTCTGGTGTCTCAGTCAATACCTTCTTTCTTCCCCCTACGTAGTCTATATAAAAGTCGCTTTCTAGTACGCCATTTAGCACTTGCTTGAGAGGATGTCTTCTATCCGAAACGTCGGCTTTTTATTTTTGATTTATTTATCTTTTATTGAATATCTACTACCTCCGAAATGATTGTCAGTTTTGATCAAAATTTTTGTTCAAAAATGATTTTCTCTTTTGAGAAAATAAACAATTTGAGCGAAAAATTATTTTGCGAATATTTTTAATTTAATTATATTTACAACGGTAGGTTAATTAATTTGTATATAAACAATTTTGGGCAGTTTTGATCGCCTCTGGGCTGCAGTTTCTCTTCGCATCTTAGCCAATGTGTTGTAATTTATAATTATTGCCATTGTAGGATACCATTTCTCTGATCATCAGACAGGTTTTTCTTCTTTCGTTGAGATGATTCCATCTTTTCACAGTTACCTCAAGCCCACTAAGAACAAATATTTGAAGATTTACAAAATTTGAAATTTTACCATCATATTATGAAAAGAAAACGTGACTTAAGAACATATAAATTAATGAACAGTTTGCTATGATCATAATAATTAAAATAAAGTCAAAAAAAGGACAAGTGAATAATTAATGTTCTTATGTTTAACAAAAGTATCAAAACGGACAATCCTTTCTGAACGGAGGTAGTATTATTTATTGTATTTCAAGGTTCTTGTGTCTCTTCTACATTCGTCTAATGCTTATTTCAGATAATAGTTAATAAATAAAAATGAAAAATAAAATAATAATTAACAAATAACAAAATAATAGAAAAAATAAGTAAAAACAAAATAAAACTATAAAATCAAATAAAAAGCTGACGTTTCGGATAGAGCCTATTGTCATGAATAAAATTGTATTAGCGAGAGATATTACGCAGTGGAAAAAGAACATTCATGAGCATAAGGCGTTTAATATGAAACATACATATTTATTGTGAATAACATCAAAAACAAAATGAAAACGAGAATAGAAAAACAAAATCTTAAGCCTAAATAAAAACTCCAGAACTAGTAAGCTAATATCTTCAAAAACTTACTACAAATACAATTAGTTTTCAAGCCTCTTAGGCTCGGGGAATTTTAACACATTAGGCGTAACACAAAGATTTTACCTGACGTAAATTGTAAAACGCTTCAGATCACAAAAAGAGAGGTTTTGATTCTTATAGAGAATAAGCACAAATAAAGTAATAACTATCACACATACAATAAACCTCTAAAAAGGACTGAACACAACGTGATAATGCTTAATCCTAAAAATTATGAGTCAAACGCACAATTGGCAAAAGATAGGATAAACTATTATCATTGATGTCGCCTTGCGACAGTGAGCAAATGCAGCAAATAAACCAATAAGAATTAAATAACAATTATTATACAAGACGTAGCTGCAATAATAAATTTTAGTTCAAAGTTCATAACTAATTACAGTCACAGTCCAAATAGAAAATAAATAAAACCATTAATGTCACAGTTCGGTAGAAAACACAAAAAGTAGAGACACGTTCGGTATAATTAAATTCTCAAAGTCAAAATTCAGGAAGTGTATTTAGGTAGACACACAGTTCTGAAAACAGTCCGGGTTGGCGAAAGGCAAACACTAATTAAAAAGACAAATAAAAAATGTCACAAATTATCACATTAATTTTACTAAATCAATTGCAACATCCCTTCGCACTGAACCCGTTGCCAAAGACGGTTGACGAGAACCGGGATAAGGAATAGTCAATTTCAAAAACACAGCTTAGAAAACATTACTGTTTTCTAAGCACGAGCACGAAGCCCATATCGTCCCTGAAGAACGCAGTTAAACCACACGGCCATAAACCTTGTACTACGGCGTAGTAGCGGAGTTCGTAGTAGCGAAGCTCCGGGAAAATGGCACAAAACTGCTGAGCGTACGAGCTCACATAAAGACTCGCACTTACCATGAATATGATGCCTGTCGATATCGTCCGTCGTGGAAGCCTAGCAATACAGGTGGTTCCGGCTGGCTCCAGAAGCTCGGCACTTCGGCTACCAGGTTCCCTCGCCGACGACTTCGGTATAGCGGAGGTCGCTTCAGCCGCCGCGTCTGACGACGCACGAAGCTCGTCGTTCCTGTCACTCGTCGTCGTTGCCGCCGTTGCTTGAGCGCGACCCCGCTCAAGGCTCCCGGACGATAATTTCCTTACAATCTTTGAAATGGTGTTTACTGCTCTCCATGGGTCCTTCGCTCGTGTGCTCCTTGTAGCGTGTCTCTTCAGAAATTCCCCCCTCTCGATCTCCTCCGTCGTGTCTTTTAAAATCGCCTCTCGAGCTCCTATTCGTCCTCTCCCGATGACGATGCTCTTGACGAACGTCACGACGGGTTTTACGTCGCTCCTTCCTCCTCTCAGACGAATAGAAAACCCGAGAGGGAAAACGCTTGATTCCGTCACCGGAATTCACATTGATGACGGAATTCCGTGACACCTATCCTTTATCAAAGCAAAAAAGGATAATTCTCTAAAAGCAAATAGAATATTAGAGAATTATCCTGAAGAATTATTCTAATGCTTATTTCCTAATACTATGCTATCTAATTTATTTTACAGTTAATCATAAGTTTATTCCTTAAAAATAATTTTGAAAATTAAGACCAAACTAAATTTAATAACTGAACATTTTTTTTAAATTTAAAGAAAAGTATTGTAATTTCGGTATTAACCAGTGTAATGCTACGTGTCCACTTGACAGAAATTTGAGAGAAGCTATCGAGAGTATTTCTCGCTAGTGGACACAGTTCTGAGAATAACTATCGGAGACGAGGGGTTCGTCACTAGCTAAAATGGCGTAAGGATTTCTAAATCAATCTTGATTTACCGCGATTTCCTGTGATTTACCGTGATTTCCGGTTTTTTTTTATGATTTATGATTTCTTCATGATTTCTATATGTTTTTTAAGATTTACATGATTTATTCTATAATTTCCGCGCTTTTCTTGTGTTTTATCGTCAGTTTTGATGCTTTCTTATTTGTTTAACGAATTATCAGGCGGTTTTTTTTTAGGTAAAGCCGCAAGTGGCCGCATCCATCGTGAGATGACCACACAATTGAATTGTTCTGCATTTGCCAATGACATATCAATGGATATGAACAACGTGAAGAACATTGAAAAAAAATGAATAATTTTTTTTATCAAGTAACCATAAATACAAAAATAACTAGATCTCTGCCCCTGGCTAGTTTTTAAATGTCATTTATAGTTGAAATGCCTATGTATATACATAGTATTGTATTCAATTAAAAGCCATACAGTTTTTTAGTGCTGAAAGAAGTTTAGTATTTGCTAATTTTTTTAATTAAAAAGCTGTCTTTTGATTTCTCTCTGTCACCTCGTTTACTTTAGTCACTATTAGATTGTTTTAAGTCAATATTATTGATATTCACTTTTCACAATATACATCTTTTGCTAATATTATCAATAAAATATTACAACAAATAAATGAACACAGAATAAGTTAAATATTATTGATTTATTTAACACAGAATTCGCCTATTATACATCTGTACAACTGTTTTCATCGAAAGTTTCAAGCTATCTATATTAACAAACTCGTCAGGAATTGAACAGATGTAATTCTTCACATTTTCATAAAAGAAATTATCAACTGTTGTGAGAAAAAATTCACTGAATTCGTCATTTTGTTTTTCGATTTCATACCAATTACATAATGCTCCTACATCTCTTTTAAACTTGTTGCTGAACTTAAAACAAGTGCTTAAATAACTTTTTTCTTTATTTGTTCTTCCTGTTAAGAAACTGAACTGAATTATTCTCCCCAACTTAAATACCCCATCTCTTTTAAAAGCACATAAACCACCAACATTCAAACTATCAAACTTATTGACAGATGTTTTACATATAGCTTTGGTGTACACATGGTCAGTTGAATTCCCTTGCTTTCCACGAACTCTCAATGGCCTATCAGCAGACAATTTTTCGGAATCATTAAGCAGCCACAACGCAGTTGTATTTCGGATAATAACTGTATGATTGTTCTGGGTGAACTCTACATATTGGGAATTGCTACTAAGTAATTGATCAGCATTTTTCAACTTATATGCTGGAAAACTAGAATCTAGCCTCTCCATTTTATTGTGTTTGTCTCCTTGTAATTTATTCAATGCCATAAAATCATCAACGCAATATTCTGACTTACTATCAAGGTTATTTGCTTCAGTGGCATTAATAATGTTCACTTTGTCTGCGGAAACACAGTCATCTACGGTATCTTCTCCATCTTGAAAGGCAGAGACATCGGTTTCTGTCTGATAAGTTACATTATGCAAATCTTGTACAGTGAGGCTGCTGATTCCATTTTTCTCCAAATAACTTAGTGCTAGTGTTCTGGCATCTTCAATTGCTACAAAGAGTTCCTGGACAGTAGGCAGAGAAGCTGTCTGGAAGTTGATTGTCTCACTCTCCTTGATATGCTTTTTTGAAGTGGGAAATGAAAAATTACCTGTTTGCTCTGCAATGATCTTCAGTTGCAGATCTAGTCTTTTTAACCTTTGCATTAACTGCTTCATGTTAAAATTAACCACCGTAGAGAAAACACTACTTAAACTTCTTGCTGCTGCAAAAAACTTTTCACACTGCTGGCTTCCTAAGAGCCATGGCAAAAAATCTATCTGATCCAAAGGGGAGTTTTTCATTTTGATTAAAAACAAAAGCAGGCAATGTGCATTCAGTTCTACACACATTTGTGAATTTCTAGTGACAAAATTATTTGTGATAGAAAATTTGTTGTTGGATAACCATTGTTTCCAACCCCTCCAAAAAAATACTACAATCCAAATAAATTTTATTCTATCAACTGGTGAAGTTTTTTTCTCTATAAATGACAATACGACATACTGCATCATTTGCAAGTAAGTTGCAGTTGCTTCACCCCCTGGAACAGTACTAAGTAAATCAACCACCACTGGACTTGATAAACGTACAGCGCTAGCATAATTTTGTTTGTCTTTTACATTAACATCTGATTTTTGAAGGTTGTGTACATCACGGCCAAATTTTTCAAAAACTATAAGAATATGACCTCTGTTAGCCACATTATTACCAATTGGTAGAATGTTGTTTGTACTCAGGAGTCTATTTCTTAGCTTGGCTACAATGTGAACAGAATCCTGAAAACATAAAACTGACTCACTTTCAGGATGAATGATGCTTAAATGCATCGAGAACCATGGCTTATTAAGCAAAAGTGCAGTTTGGGAGTTAGCTTGAACTGCATTAAGCTCAGAAGATCGCCCTTGTTGAAACATCATGGAACACATAGCTTTAAGTAACCTGGGATCGCCATCTGATACAAAGGAAACTACTGTTATACCCTTTTCCTGTAATTTTTTTTTGATTGTGTTCCAACGTTCAATAACTTGGGAAAAATTGAATTTGTTATCTGTCCCAAACATAAGCAAGCAAACAGGAGGAACTCCTATTTTTAGGGGCTGTGCCATAACTGTATACACATTTGATGATTTACTATTGTTAAGCATATACTGCCTTACATCTTCAAATGAACTACAGAATACATCGAAATCATTATAGTATACAATATCATTAAGAAGCTTTGCCATTTTACAAACATAACACGTTTTACATTTAACATATAAAACATCGAGATTCATTTCAATTAAGATATACCTTAAAAGGATAACTTCCACATTGCGGCAAGCCGCTTTTCATTATTGGCAGCACTAATCCTACACACTGGTTTGATGAACTATCATAGCATACCTTTTCCTCTATTTTTGTAGCATCTTCAGATAATGCCACACATTTATGCTCGACGTTGTAACACTCTAAATGGTGTAACAAGTGTAGCACTCTCAGTTCACCTTCTACAACTGTTTCAGAAGATGCCATGACTCTTTCTATTTGTCGTACACTAGGCAGGGCTGAACCAAAATTTTTTGAGATGAACTCATAACAGTGCCTGCCTCCCCAAATGAACAACAATCATGTCTAAATTGGCTTCCTTTTTTGCAGACTGAATTATTTTCAGCATTATAAAGTAATAGTTTCAAAAACTGCGAAACGTTGGGTTCATCATTGATTTTTTCAGAATCTTCATCATGAAAAAGTTGTAGAAGGTGTTCCAGCTGAGCCTTCAATGATAAATTTTCTTTGATTATTCTTTCAATTCCTTCGATAATATGAAAATATTCTGTTATTTTGTGTTGACCAACAGCACTGCGTAAAAATGACAACCTCTTTCGGTATGTTCTTGACCACTTTGAGTCCCGCTTTGAGTAGTAGTTCCCAGGTAATGATCTAAAAATGAAACACATAAACCTTAATAAACTTTCAAAAACAATTTTCCTTTAACAAAATTATTTGTATTGGCAACAATACATAGAGATAAGCTACCTACTGAGAAGATTCATCAATTAAATCCTGTGATACATTTGTTTGTTCAAAACAAGATGGACTTGATTCTTTATCTAAGTCTACATTGACAAACCTTAATAAAATAAATAAATGTATGTATAGTAAATAAATAAATATATAAAAATAAATATATATAATATATATGCATGCATGTATGTATGTATGCATGCATTATGAATCATGGACTGGAAATATGTTAATGAAGATGAATGTGAAACCTACTCTGAGACGGCATCATTAGCGCTCTGTGCCGTGCTTGAAGACTGTTGATCAGTGCATGTCTCATACGTGGTACCTATAAAGGACATTAGTGCTTAATACAAACATATTCTATATAGCTAAGTATAATTTAAAATAAGGCACTTTCAGCATTGCATGCATACATGGAGTAGATATAACTTCATTTTCACTGACTGTGTTGCATTCCTGTTCTGTGATAACACCTGTAATAAAATTAAACCACATGAATATACATGAGAAGTCTGATGTTAAATATAGCTGATGCATGATTGCTTACATGGATGTGCTACTGCAAGGGTTGTCTGTAACAAACGAGTTTTCACTAGCCTTTTCTTCAAATGTGTGCACTGTTTCATAACATGTCGTGTATAGTTTGAAACGGGGATTGAGTCATGTTTCTTCAGTTCACTCAGTATAATCACCTTATTACACAACAAGCATGTTACACTATGATGTTTCGTTGGATTGCACGTAACATTGTAATGTTCTCCAAGTTTGAAACTTTTTACTGGTTCTGTCTGTAACTGACATCATTTTCCGATGCGGTTGGTAATTTTTTTCCATACTTCACTTAAATTCACTTCATGTGTTTTATTCTTTTTTAATGGTGTGGAACTTCCTTCAAAACCGTGCTGCGATGAATTAATATAAGTGGGCAGAATAGCAGTTTCAGTAGGAGATTCTTGAGTGTTTTTTTCCGAGATGATTTGTTTCTGAATTGTTTAATGTCACTTACAGTTTTTTTGATAAGATAGACATGTCCAGGAGATAATTCAAACTCTTCAGGTGTTTCAAGATCAAGTCCAAACACAAGCTTCGCTACATCCGGTTGGTTTTTCTTTAAGGAGGGACCTTTCTTCCTTAAGTATTTTTCTATTAATGTTATATCTTCGAGTCCAGTGATGCTTTCAAATGAATCGTAGCCAGCTATTTGTAAACAAGATTGAATCTGCTGTGGTAATTTTGTAAAACATGAAATAAAATAATCATTTTCGCTGCATTTTTCAGACATTTTAATGAACACATATAACACATCGGCCCTCTACGCGTTGGTTTCGGTTTTGGTTTTGGTTTTTGTCACCATGGCAACAGATGAGCGTGCAGTTGCTCGAAACAACACAGGGCGGAGCCAGAGTTCGCCCTCAGTCAAGAAGTTCGCCGTAGCGACTGGTAGAGACAAAGAAGGCCGCGATGAAAGCCTTATACCATCGAATTTTTTGTGATTTTCAAGGATTTACTTTAATTTTTAAAGATTTCTTTGTGATTTACTTTGATTTCCTTGATTTGCGTTGATTTCTGTGATTTACATTGATTTCTATGATTTACATTGATTTCTTTGATTTGCGTGATTTCATGATTTGGAAATCAGAAATCATACGGGTGTACGAGATTTACGGCTAGTGACGGACCCCTCGATCGGAGAGCTCCTTCGCAGTCTCAGTGATTCACTCTCAGCTGTGACTTCCTGTCATGTAGATACTATAAATTTTCTCATCTTGATAGTTGCGCTCCAAATTCCAACCGGTTTCGAATTATTTTGAGAGTTGCTTGAGAGTTTGTTTTTTTTTAAATGACTTCTAAAAAAGAATGATCGAAAGATGAAATACTAGAACTGATTGAATTATATGAGGAAAATTCCGTTTTATGGAATTGTCAATGCAAAGACTATAGAAATTCTGAAATTAAGGATAAGATATTAAAGGAGATAGCAGAAAAAATTAAGTGTACTGCTGAAGAAATACTAAGAAAATTGCACTAAACAGGTAAGCATATATAGACATTTTTTTGAACTTTACAAATAATTTAATTAAATATTCACTTTAATAAGAACTTCATATGTATGCAACTTTCAGGTCTCGCAAGAATTAAAGAAGATAAAAAAAAAAAAAAACTAAAAAAAAAAAAAAAAAAAAAAAAAAAGCGGAGATAGCACTGATGACGTTTACGTTAGCAATTGACCATATTTTAATGCTCTTAAATTCTCGCTACATATATTGACTGCTAACGAAACAAAAGTTTCACTGCCAAAATCATCTACGAAATCAACAAATGATGTGGTAAGAAAATCAAATTTATTTTATGAAATATTTACTGACAATCATATCAAATCTTACTGATAACAATCGCGCTGATCACGGAATTTTTTTGAATCATTTTCCAAATTTTACAGACAAAAATACAGCAAAGACAATTATTAAGTAAATATGTCTATACTGCCATGCAACTTCACCCAAAGGAGTCATGAAGTATTCCTTGAATTCATCTCTAGCTTGTTTTTGCGATGTTGAATAGTTATGTAAAGTCCCTTGCTGTAAGGGGAAAAATATATTTTCGGACACGTTTTCTTCTCTCCAAATTCCTGAGATTATTTCATGTGTATCTCATTTTCCATGTCAAGCAATTCTTGATGAAAATATTTCACGATCTAAATCTTTGGGAATAAAAACTTATGCAGCGTGCATATTGCAAGAACAATATCAGTCACAATATGCGGATTCAGCTTGATTGGTTTTCGAAGAACTCTAAATTTATTTGCCGTCACACCAAACACATTTTCCGCTATGCGACAAGCTCCTGACAATCTGTAGTTGAATATTCGATTTGGTGCAGGCTGGTTACGAAGTGGATAAGGCGTTAAAATATAGGATTTCATTGCAAACGCATCGTCGGCGACAAAGACATATGGGACAGCCATATCTCTACTTGGTAAGGGAGAATTAGGTAAATTTAAAGTTCCCTCTTCAAATTACTCACCTAATAGAGAATTTTGAAAGACTCCCCCATCACATACCCTTCCACTGCATTCAACATCCACACACGTAAACTTAAACTTGATATCGGCAATGGCTAATAAAACAATGCTGTGTGTACTCTTGTAATTATAATATTGACTTCCACTGGAGCTGGCATTACAACATGTTTGCCATCTATAGCCCCTAAGCAGTGAGAAAAATTCCAACTTTCAATGAATTCTTCAGTCAGTTTCAGCCAATCCTTTGTAGTATTTGGAAACTAAAACAAAGTAGTTTAATAAATATATAATAATAATATTTTCATTTATTTGTTCTAGGCAGAATCACAGTTAAAAGATAAAGAAAGCCAAGATCATGTGGAGAAATATCAACTGAAGTAAAAACAAAAACATAAGGATGACGATAACGACATTGTGTTTCAACAAGCAATGGCAGTCCTTATGAAAGAACAAGATGAATTGACAAATTTGATCAGTATGTTGCAAAGGAGTTAAATGGATTGCGATCATATTAATAAAAACGACTGAAAAGAGAATGGTATTTAATTAGGAACACTGCTCGTCTTAATGTTTTAAATTTTATTCCATCAGAACACATTCAGGGTTATTATTTTTTTTCACAATACAAACATTACAAATACACTATGTGGGAATCTCGTGTGCGGCGAGAAATTGCCTCACGAGAAATCAGGAAGATCATAGATCGCGTCGTAGATGAGGACGACAATTTATATATTATTATCTTCGACGTCATTCGTGTCTACTCCTGCCTCCTCACCATCAAGCAACTCAAAACCATTGAATCACAAAGCTTGTCTAACATGTGCAAGCTTTCTTAATTTTTTGATTACAACACTATTGTGTAACTAGTGTTATATTAATTATTCTTAAACATTTTTATATTGTAAAATACATAGCTAAATAAATAGAAATTTATCTAATATTAAAAATAATTTTTTTACCTTCAAATATTTTTCCTTTAGAGCCTTGTAAATGGCAGGGGCCACTTGCTTTACTATCCTGCCAATAGTGCAAACAGGTATAGGAAATAAATATTGCAGACTGCTGTATGAATCGCCTATAGTAAAGGCTCGTTCGCACTAGCCAAAAGAAACTAGTTCTATCAGAGGTACTAGTTTTAGCAGTGAAGTGCGAACAAAACTGGGTGTAAGAAGAACTAGTTCTTTCGGCTCTGGAACTGGGGTTTCCAACCCCAGTTTCTCAAACTGGATCTGGGGCTGGAGAGTGCTAGTGCTTGTTCATGCAAAGACTTCTGGGTAGTTTTCCCATAAGTCTTCACGAATAGCGATACGATCACGGATTAAAAATACACAGTGGCTACCGAACAACAGTGTTCTCAATCTCAAACAAATCAAGAAAAGTGGAAAGATGGCGAAACTAAATTTGGAAAACAAAAAGCGCCATCTTTAAATGACGATGAAGAAGCATTAATCATTCCAGGGCACGCTCTATTTGTTGTGTCTGGAACTGGATTTCCACCTCTAAACAGGATTTCCAGTGCGAACAGGAGGATGATAAAACTAGTGTTCAATTAGAACTGGTTCACCTGGAACCAGAAAAGAAACTAGTTACAAATAGAACTAGTTTCGTAGTGCGAACGTAGTCTAAGGGATAAGTATAATCAAGAGCTGATAAGGGAGAGTGAGACACATAATAGGATTTCTGGTCCCATCATCGAGCACGTTTTGGCGACCTTAAGCGGAGAAATTTTGAACTGCGCTTGAAAAACGGCGCGATCGTCGCGACCAATGCGTTAAAATCGTCACCTATTTTTAGTTTCAGCGCCCTTGAGTGGCAGAATTTAAAGCTCCCTATCCAGAGCTTTAGAAAAATGTGATCCATCGTAGAAACGCTACAAAACGGAAGCCATCGCTAGTTTGACGAATACGATAGGTTAAAAAACAAAAAATGATGAGAATAATGCTATCGCCATTATGCATCAAAATTTTCGGAAAACTCATCATTAAATAATAAAAAGAATTTAAACAAGCAGTAAAATATCTGTGATATAGGTTGAATAATTAAATAATTACAGGCAGATTGATAATCATTGTGATTAATAAAAATTAATTATTCAATAAAAAGAGCATTAAGAATTTCGATACTGTACAACAATTAATTCGAGGAGTTAGCAATGAAATCGAATTTAAATATAAAATTAAAAAAAATAAAAAAGCTGCCATCCGTCGATTAAATTTCGTACAATAAAACAAATAAAATTAATTATATTTCTGAATATTTTTTTACTAAAATTGAACACAGGGTGGTAGGACCCTGAACAAAAGTTGATGTTTCGGATAGACGCTACACTTTGTAAAAGTGGAATGACTTTTGACTAACAAATAATTAATCCTACAAAGAAGATTTTTAATAGAATAAATCCAGTACTTCAGTACTTGTCACCTGCCATGTTTTAGAAATATCTAACATAATCATATACCTATCTTATATCATACACCTATCTCGAATTTACATAGGATTTCAGGAAACTATTATATCATGGAATTTATATCAGATCATTAAAAAGTGCTTGTGTGTTTTCAGTATACTGAAAAAACATT
>JAHWFO010011242.1:0-12971 GCA_023313115.1 Rhysida immarginata
TATGTTATTTCAAGTATATTTATTCAATATTTTCTTAGTGTTTCTCTCGTTAGCAATTTGAGACAGATGAATTTCTTGATATTCCTCTCGTTAGCCAAGCCTATGAAATACTGCTACTGAAAGAATTCTCCCCGTTCTTATCGTGTACTACTGCCTGGACTTCCGATTATCTTTTTGGTTACGCATCTTCAACGTTCAGCCCATAGGCGTGAGCGATCCATTTCTAATTCATATCCATGTGTTTTTCCGCATCTAAAATGGGAGGCAAATAGGTTTCTTATTTTTGCCACAATGGCGCTAAAACTCGTCCCCATGCATGAAAATAATGCGTTATTAATAGCCTTTAATTGATCTTTATTAACAGTCATTTTTGCATTATTAATAAAATCCATTCTCAAAAATTTACTCAAAATTAAATTTTGAAAATTTGATGTATGTTCTTTTCAATGACATATATTAAAAACGTCATTGGTTCTTTTATATCACATCCACATCGTATCCATTCAATATGCTTCTTTCTTTTAATTATTATCCTGATGTTTGTTAACGTCTTATTGATCTTTTATATGATTTTAAAGTTACATATCCCTTTGAAGAAATTGATATTTCATTAAAAGTTTTTGAATTTGCATTTTATGACTGATTTTATAGGAAATAAATGCTTTTCTCTCATTCAATATACTTAAAATTTTGTTTACCTAAATATATTTAATTTTGAGAATGTTTAATTTTGTATTTTCATTTAGTAATGCAATTTTATTTTAATGACCCATTTCAGATTTAATAAGGAGCCGGTTTTGGAGCGCTTTTTGTTTTAAATGGTAGAAAATTGTTTTGGAATTTTTTTTTAATTGATTTAAATGGTGCAGGGGTTTCCGTGAAATTAGGTGTTAAGTTCTAGACTAATTGACTGAGGGAAAGAGCAAAAACGAACAAGCATTCTTCAAAATATCATTGTTTCAGTTATTTCACGCATAAAAAAAGACATGAGAGAGACACGGCAACATAAAACATGGAGGACGGCACTGATAACAAGCTCAGGTTTTAGTGGTACCGAATCTGATAAAACTCGGATACAGGGTGTATCAGGTTCGATGGTCATAAAGTACCTAGCGTTGTTCTCTACAAAATTCTAAGCATAATTTTCCTTATCCATTTTTCAAAATTCTCAAAAAAAATGCTTGGAATCGTTATCCTCAGGCTAGAATGTAGTGCGAACGGTTTGGCTTCATCAGGTAGCCTGAACAGAGCTAGCCCGAATAAGCTAGCTCAACTCGATCTAGCCCAGCTGTAGTGCGAATGGGGTATAACAGTGACGTTATCCTGATAATGTTGCAAGAACGAGAGCTCCCGCAATCTTGCTAGATAAATAGGGCGGCTCTTTACAATAGAAAATCTTCACAATTATGGGTACAATGATGATCCTTCATATATTTAAATATGCTTACAAATATCCTCTTAGTCTAAAAAAAAACTTGTAATTACTTTTTATAAATTACAAGGGTGTTGTGCCCGGCGTAACCGAGCTGACGCAAGAAACAACACCCTTAGATTAACAGAGTACTTATAAATAATATACATAACAACAAAACTGACCTGGTCGATCTTGGACACCTTGTTGCAAAAGAGGCGATGGATTCCACTATTTCCACAAAGAATTTATTCATCATAATATAGATGTACATTTCGGCTACACCGTAGCCATCTTCAGTATGAATACAGAGTAAGGTGTCAGGTATTCATAATAGAGTTAAGCCAATGAGAAGGAGTAGACGAAAAATATTGAAGGTAAAAAACGCCATTGCGCAGAAGAAGCGCGGACCTAGGAGAAGGCTTCACTAGGTGGGGGTTGATTTCCTTGTATAATGTAATAAAGCTTTCCACGAGGAGAGGTCCATGGGCCCTGTGTCTAGATTCAGCAAAGAGTCAGCTTGGTTTTTCATGATCTCCCAGGATTACAAATAGTTCCAACCACCTGAAGGATTTGGAGTTCGTCAATTTTAAAATTATGTCCAGTCTGTAAAATATGGTCCGCCATCGCCGATCTGTCGGGTCTGTTGTTTCTAATATAGACCAAATGCTCTGTGGCTCCGGTTTCCATCCTCCGACGTGTCTGGCTGATATATTTCTTTGGGCAGGTTCCGCAGATAGTAGGTATATCCCTGACCTTTCGTGTTTTGGAATCTTATCCTTGGGGCCTCCCAGCAGTCTTTTTAGGGAGAGTTCGCTTTTAAAGGCTAACTTCAGGTCAAACTTCTTGAAAATTTTCTCCGATCCTCTATTTAGACAGCGATTGTAAGGAAGACTAAAAAATTTGGTGTCTTTCTTCTCAGATTGTAGTGTCGTACATCGGGAGATCCTCCTCTTGAGGAGTTGTATTTTAGTGAGTTTTTCGATGATATGGTCGGCAAATCCGTTTTGTCGTGCTGCTTCCTTAATCTTCCTGAATTCTTCTAATCTCTTCTCCTGGCTCAGAGGTATATCAATGGCCCTGGCAATCATATGGTTATAGGCCGCCACCTTATGTCCATAGCAGTGGTTTGAGTCATATCTTATATATGATGGCATATAATTTGGCTTCCTGTAAATGTCGAAGGTAAGCCCGTCACCATCTCTGCAGAAAATTATATCCAAGAAGGGCAATGACTTAGCTTGTTCTCTCTCCACCGTAAATTTAATGGAAGGACTCACTTTATTGAGATTGTCATGGAATAGGTCTGTTTCATCAATTTTGCAGATTGCAAAGATATCGTCAACATACCTAAACCAGACCTCCGGGAAGTAGCCAAAACTGTCGCAGTTGCTTGAGCGATCGGCAGTTGCTTGAGCCCTTTTCTTGCCAACCTCTACCTTAATTATCTTGAAAACCTGGCTCACGACAGTTTTGGCTACTTCCCGGAGGTCTGGTGTACAACTCAATCTCAAAAGTAAGGAATAATTCAATTTCATATGATAGGTTTACACTTTATTCATGAATTCTTCAACAAATTTTATGAAAATAAGTAAGTAATATTTTTTTTTGTAATCTATGTATCACATTCATCAGAAAAACGAAGGGACAAAATGTAATGATTATTACATCAAAAGAAAAGGTAACAAATGTAAATACATGTTGTCTCAGAAATAAAGAATAACAAAAATTGTGTCGCAAAATAATGGAATAATTACACAAAAATAATTTTTAAAAGGTTTAGTATTTTGTTGGAAAACCTCAGTGTTTAACTACTAACACACATCTATTTAGGCATTGAAGAAATTAGCTTCTTGCATCTTTCAATTGTGTTTTTGTCCCCTAAATGTTGAAGACTTTGTTTTAGGAGGGTTCTCAGTGTTTCTAATGAACTTTTTCATATCCGCCCATAAAATTTCGATAGGATTTAAGTCTGGCGAATCTCTTCGCCAGGACAAAACATCAATTCCAAAATTAGACAACCATACTCTGGCAGATTTCAAGTTGTGGCAAGATGCTAGGTCGTGTTGAAAGATAACATTGTCATCACCAAAATGGTTTTCAATTGTTTCTAATATTCCTGTCTCAGGAATCGACTGATATGCTTCTGAGTTTATCTTTCCTTTAAGGAATAACACTTTTCCTGGCCCATGGACAAAAATGCATCCCACCATCACACTATCTGGATGCTTAACGACTTGTTTCAAACACCCTGGCTCCAATGCTTCATCATCTCTTCTCCACACATGATCATTTTGTCCAACAGGCACTTCAAATTTGCTTTCGGCACTCAAGATAACACTTTGCCAAAACTTTGTAGGTGATGACCGATGGATCCTTGCCCAAGCAACACGTTTTGATCTCTGCTGTGGTGTCAACAATTGTTTCTTCTTTGGAACTTTTGATCTAAACCCTGCTTCTAATAATCTTCTATGCTAACATTCACACCATGATCTTTGCTAACATTCACACCATGATCTTTCCAAACTTGTTGATAGCCACGAATTGTATCGAACCTTTTTTTAAAACACGATCATTTTGAGTTGTATGTCATCACGCTTAGCTGTGCATCTTGGTCTCCCATTTTTTTTTCTTTGCTGGGGTTACAGATCCACTTTTCTTGAATTCTGTGAATATTTTTGATACATTCCTTGGCCAATAAGCAATTTTGTTGCTACTTGCTGTTGTCTTTTTCCAGTTTTTCTGAGACTTACAATCAATTCCGTCTGAGAAACTGACAGTTTTTTGATTTGCCCATTGTAACATTGTAAAAAGAAATATTGAATGCTTTATGACAAACATTCATGAACTCATATCCCCTAATAAAATATAGGAGTCTATGGTAAACAGAACACACAATTTCTAAGATTATTCCATAATTCTGCGACAAAATATTTGTTATTCCATAATTATGAGACACGATTAATCACTTTAAATAACTAGAATTTTTCTAAAACAATAAATTTATATCGCTATTTCTGTTTTTTTTTGGAAACTGTAGTATATGTTTTTTAAATAATGTTGTCAAGAAGTTATTTGCATATATTTTCTGAGTACAATTTTATGAATAAACTAAGATCTAGCATATGAAATAGAATTATTCCATACTTTTGAGATTGGATTGTAGATATGTTGACGATATCTTTGCAATCTGCAAAATTGATGAAACAGACCTACTCCATGACAACCTCGATAAAGTGAGTCTTTCCATTAAAGTTACGGTGGAGAGAGAACAAGCTAAGTTATTGCCCTTCTTGGATATACTTTTCTGCAGAGATGGTGACGGGCTTACCTTCGAAATTTACAGGAAGCCATATTATATACCTTCATATATAAGATATGACTCAAACCACTGTTATGGACATAAGGTGGCGGCCTATAACCATATGATTGCCAGGGCCATTGATGTACCTCTGAGCCAGGAGAAGAGATTAGAAGAATTTATGAAGATTAAGGAAGCGGCACGACAAAACGGATTTGCCAACCATATCATCGACAAACTCACTAAAAAACAACTCCTCAAGAGGAGGATCTCCCGATGTACGACACAACAATCTGAGAAGAAAGACACCAAATTTTTTAGTCTTCCTTACAATCGCTGTCTAAATAGAGGATTGGAGAAAATTTTCAAGAAGTTTGACCTGAAGTTAGCCTTTAAAAGTGAACTCTCTCTAAAAAGACTGCTGGGAGGCCCCAAGGATCAGATTCCAAAACACGAAAGGTCAGGGATATACCTACTACCTGCGGAACCTGCCCAAAGAAATATATCGGCCAGACTCGTCGGAGGATGGAAACCAGAGCCAAAGAGCATTTGGAGTATATTAGAAACAATAGACCCGACAGATCGGCGATGGCGGACCATATTTTACAGACTGGACATAATTTTAAAATTGACAAACTCCAAATCCTTCAGGTGGTTGACAACCCCAAGAAACTAAACTATTTGTAATCCTGGGAGATCATGAAAAACCAAGGTGACTCTTTGCTGAATCTAGACACTGGACCCATGGACCTCTCCTCGTGGAAAGCTTTATTACATTATAAAGTATGTTTAGGTGAATTTTAGAGCGCCACGAACTTCACTTCACCAAGGGAGACGTCATTGATGATGATGGACGCCGATTCCATACCTGCGTAAGATTTGAAGACTAACCTTTGTTCTTGAAATTTCTTATCCATTTCCGACTTCAATTGTTGGAATAAACCATTCTTTAGTGTTGCCTGCTTTCCACTATGATGGCATCAAATGCAGCAAAACGCTTGTGTCTGGTGATGACGTCATTGTATACTTACTCGTGGGAGAACTCTCCTTCATTTGGCATACTGAAGCCGCTGTTGGTAACCTGGTTAGATGTTTAAAATAAATATTCGTCCTTAAAAGGACGTACCTAGCTCTAAAAATAAAGTCAGGTTTGCGAGAAAATTAATTCTACGCCAGGGACCCATTTGTAAATGATTAGGATGATAATAGATGATATGAGGAATGTCCTTAGTCAGGTTGCGAGGAAATTAATCCCAATGCAGGGGACCCAGAAGGATAATGAGCATCTTGATGTACTGGGTTACGAGAATATTAATTCCAACGCCAGGGACCAGCGCCTAAGACATAAAAGAAGGTGAATATCCCCCTGAAAAGGGCACACCGTGAAATGAGAGCATAGAAATGATACCTGAAATGAGAATAGAAGAGCTAGTCCGTCCTGATCGTCCTGAGCTAGTCCGCCTTCCTCCACCGAGATTATGAAGTACATCAGGGCTATTTATACATAACAAGAACCAATCAGGTTTAATAACAAAATAAAAGATTAAAAGATTACAAAAAAAAGGCTAATCAAGTTCCCTTAATCATAGATATGGCCAATCCTAGAAAGGCAGAAATCACAAAATTAATGTAACGCCACTTGCGTGTCAGTTATGGTGAGTCCATCCACATCGTCCTGTCCGATAGCATTCAGTCCGAAGTGGGTTCTAGGTACCCATGTAGAGAATCCTTAAAGAGTACAGTCAATCAGGACGTCATAACAACGTCACATAGGAATAGGTAAGTCAACATTATTGTTCGTGTTTTAACAGCCTGCCCCAGTCTTATAGGTCCAATGGGCCGCTGTCACCGTTTAATAGGTTTGTCTCCCTTCTTCCTATGAATTTCAAGCGTTTCTAAGAAATTGTATCTTCTCCAGTCGTGCGTTCTGTGTAGGATCGTATATCCGTCATCAATTCTTGGGATAAACCAATCCTTGGGGCACCAAGTATCTGTTACCACACGACCAGAACTCCGGGGTATATAACCTAGGCTGGGGGACGTGTGACTCCTACTATATTGGACAATCTAGGAAGAAAGTGAACACCAGAATCCAAGAACATTTTAGGCATATCCAGATGGGCAACCCGGATGCTTCGACCATCGCACAACATATCATTTGTACGGGCCATGAAGTTAGGCCAGACGGATATATGATCCTACACAGAACGGACGACTAGAGAGGACCCAATTTCTTAGAAACGCTTGAAATTCATAGGAAGAAGGGAGACAACCTATTAAACAGCGACAGCGGCCCTTTGGAGCTAAAAGACAATCGACAATCGACAATCGAACAGTGAAGTGTACATTTGTTAGGATGGGACGAAAGTAGCGCTTTCAGAAAGTTCATCCAACCAGAATAAACTCCAAATGAAATACACTGAGGTAGTCAAGAAGCCTAACCAACCCAAGCGGTCTTCCATATTATACAAAAAAGAAAAGAAGATTGACGGTTGTCAGAAACAAAAAACAAACGAAATAAAAAAATACAAGGAGAAAGAAGATTATCACATCTTCCAGTAGTCTGGGAAAGACACGTTGCTAGAATCTTCAAAATTGATGTCAAGAACGTGCCTCGGTTTACGATACGTGTCTCGGTTTACGATAAAAGACAGGGACAGGCTGTTTAAATACGTACAATAATGTTGACTTACCTATTCCTATGTGACCCTGATATAACCTGATTCTCTACATGGGTACTTAGAACCCACCTCGGACTGAATACTATCAGATTGGACGATTTGGATGGACTCACCATAACTGACACATGATTGGCTCTTCACTAATTTTGTGATTCCTGCCCTCTAGGATTGGTCATATCTTTGATTAAGTAAACTTGATTAGTCTTTTTGTTTTGTAATCTTTCAATCCTTTATTTTGTTATTAAACCCGATTAGTTATTGATAGGTATAAATAGTGATAATGTACCAGGTGGTTATAATTAAACTTCCCCTATAAACGGCATCCTACAGCGCAAACGGGTGAACGGAATGCAACGAGATGCGCTCACGGAATTTCGAAAAAAAAAAATTAGTTCCAAAATGTCCACCAGAGGGCGCCTTTTCGAGAAAACCATGAAATTTAACACAATAAACGACCAAAACGGAATACAGAAACAATATTAACAATCCAGAACAAGAATTATGAGTAATACAATGCAAAACCAGGAAAAGCTGTCACTTGTAGGAGAAAAATGTCGAGATTTGCATGCTTGGGAAGAAGAGGAAGCTTTATGCAAAACAGTTTAGGGAATAAAACGTTTGCAGACGTTGTCATGTTTAAGTCAATGTCTCCGGCTGTACTAATGACGGTCTCTTTAGTTGAACGTGCGTTATTGGTAAAGCTGTTTTACGAAAACGAGGGGAATGCTTCTGCTGCAGTTCGTGAATTTCGTCGTAGAAAGAACCTACGGCGTGGCCCAATGTCTGCTAAAGGTATCCGGGCCATGATTAAGAGATTTGAAGAGACGGGGAAATTAGGAGTTCAACCTGGAAGAGGCCGTAAACGTATCACACCGGCACTTGTTGATGCCGTCAAGACAGCTGTTGACGCACAGTCACAGACATCAGAGTTTGGGGGCAGTAGCGCGCGTGCATTTTCTCGACAGACCGGCTATTCTTACAGCACCGTCCGAACAGTACTCAGAAATATAATGCACTACTTCCCATACAAGATCCGCCATACCCAGGAGCTGCTTGATAGGGACAAGCCACAACGTCTCTCATTCACAGTCAGTTTTCTCAACAGGAGGACTGTTGATCTGTCATGGTTTGGAATGTTCTGTGGAGCGACGAGGCTCATTTCTACCTCAATGGTATAGTCAAGACACAGAATTGCCGTATATGGACTAAGGAAAATCCGCGGATCCACACTGAAATTCCCCTACACTCTCCAGAGTTCACTGTCTGGTGTGGATTCACGGCGACACTCATCCGTTTGTTGTGCCGCAACTACAGCAAAAGCGGATCCTAACATCGACCATTTTCATTCAGGATGATGCGTCCCCGCATATCCATGGGTCCGTGAAGGCACTATTGCTCCAACACTTCACAGAGGAACGTGTTATTAGTCGCTCCTTTACTAATCCATGGCCACCACGTTCGCCGGATCTAACTCCGTGCGATTTCTGGTTATGGGGCTATTTAAAGAGTCTGGTGTATCGTGGAGGTGTTGCGACGTTGAATGACTTAAAGAACTTCATAACGCTTCGTGTGCGAAGCCTTACAACTGATCAGTTACGATCTGCTGTTGAACACACTGTCCATCGACTTGAAATTTTGCAGGTGAATGAGGGTGGTCACGTGGAGCACATTTCCCTACATCGTCCTGGACACAATTAACAATTGCTCCTCTTGTGCAATTTCATCCTAATCTGTTCTTGTTTCTGCAAACTGAACTGTTTTTGTTTCTCCCTTATCTTACTTAATGTGGTTCGATGACAAGGTGATCATAAACTAGTCAATAAATGTTAATACCGTTTCTGTATTCCGTTTTGGTCGTTTATTGTCTTAAATTTCATGTTTATCCCGAAAAGGCGCCCTCTGGTGGACATTTCGGAACTAACATTTTTTTTTCGAAATTCCGTGAGCGCATCTCGTGTATAGCCCATATATAAAATTTCGTTGCATTCCGTTCACCCGTTTGCGCTGTAGGATGCCGTTTATAGGGGAAGTGTAAATATAACCACCTAGTACTTCATAACCTCATTCTTTTTGAAAACTGGACAAGTAGCGCCCGAAATACGTATACAATTTAATAAATTTTGTGTTGTGGACGTGCGGTGTGACTCTTTTGGTTCTTTCTATATTTTAACATGTTCATATTGGCATAATGCGGAAATGCGCAAATAAGTTTAAATAGCTTTTGGCCGTTAGATTGTGTGACTATTGGCTATGTGAATTTCTAAAAAGCAGGATTTATCTTACCAGACAAGCAACTCTCAATGACCTGCAAGACTCTTATCAGATGACAGATAACGCAAATCTAACAGCCAATGTTGCAATCTGCCGTTTTCAATCTCGTTAACCGCTTAAATCTGGTTAGCCATATCCAGCAGCTTATCCAGTGAAAAATGTAAATCCCTTATTTGGATATTTCTGGAAACATTTCCGCATTTATGCCAATATGAACATGTAAAAAATATTATGATAATCTGTTCATTAATAAAACTGCAATCAGCTCTCCAAGTGAGTAAGTATTTTAGAAGTGTAAAATGAAATTTCTCTTGACCTTTCTCATTAAATGCAGTAAAACTTCTGTCATTCAATTTAAATCTAAAATTAACGCCTTTTTTTTCTTGCTTAATTGTTATAGTTGTTTATGCAGGGATCATAAGGATCACAAAAATTAGTACAGGAAACAGCTCTCTGTACGTATGCAGTCTTCTTATACTTCTCATTTATTATTCTTAACTCTGTAACTTATTATTGCTTATTGATAATTTTTTTACACAAACTAATACACAGTCCAGTCACATTAATGTGACCACCCCTTACGTTCAACATCAGCGGAAAATGATTACGTCCAAAAGATACGTACCAATATCAGAGGTAGGGGGGGGGGGTATATGAAGGGTGTCAGAGGGAAGGGTGTCCAGAATTGTTGGAGTCATGGCGAAACGCAGCGATTATCCGACCTCCTAAAGGGCATGATCATCGGCTTCCGAGTCAAGGGCGGCAGTATTTCCGAAACGGCTAGTTTTGTGAACTGTTCGGTGCCGTCATGGTGAAAATGTACCGTGCATGGCAGAATGGCAATAACCAACATCAGCGACGTGCGGAGTGTGGGGCACCACGGGCCATAGACGACAGAGGTGAACGAAGGCTACGGAGATGCGTGTAAGCGAACAGACGTGCAACCGTGGATCAACTGTTCACGGTACCAAGCGTGTATCTTCAACGACAGTTCAGCGAGCGTTGCTGCGTATGGGGCTCCGCAGCAGACCGCTGGTTCGTGCACCAATGCTGATGGCTGTTCACCGGCGACAAAGACTGACATTTGCACGCCAGTACCGCAATTGGACAGCAAGAGAGTGGTAAAACGTGGCTTTTTCCCATGAATCACGGTTTATGCTCCATCGGACAGATAGACGATGGCGTGTACAGCGTTCGGCATCAGAAAACAAACAACCTGCAACACGTGCCGCAAGGGTCCAGGCCGGAGGAGGCAGCGTTATTGTCTGGGGAATGTTTTCATGGCATTCGCTGGGTTCACTCATCATTGTGGACAGCACCATGGATCAGTGGAAGTAGGCATCTGTTCGTTCGGACCATGTCCACCCCTACATGCAGATTGTGTTTCCTCAGCACGATGCCATCTTCCAGCAGGACAATGCGACGTGTCTTACAGCACGCCGTGTCCGTGCATGGTTCGAAGAGCACGAGGATGCGTTTACGGTACTCCCTTGGCCCCCAAACTTCCCGTATTTAAACCCCATAGAGCATCTGTGGGACCACCTCGATCGGGTTGTTCGCGCCATGGATCCTACACCGCGCAACCTACGGCAGCTCACCGCAGAACTGGAGTCGGCATGGCTTCACATCCCTGTCAATACCTTCCAGAACCTTATTGACTCTCTACCTAGCCGTCTTGCAGCTGTCCACGCCGCGAAAGGTGGTTATTCTGGCTACTGGCAGGTGGTCACGTTAATGAGACTGGACTGTGTATAAAGACGGTGGGTTAAGACAGTTAAATTGAACGATTTTGATCTTCAGCTTCTTTTTGAGATACCGCTTCTGTGCCATCTGTTGTGTTCAATGTGATGTCCCCCGTTATGGACAATGGCCCGACATAACAGGCTGCATTGTACCTAATTTTTGCGAAATATTGCAAGATGGATGGTCGCTTCACATCTTTTCGCACACTTTCTATAAGCCTCTCAGCATTATAGGTGGAAGATTTCCAAGCTTTCTTAAGGAGTCCCAAGCCACAGAAGTCTTAAAAGTGAAATAAAGAGGAGAGTTGCGTCTGGGAACTAAACTGGGATGTATGAAAATGGACCACCATGATTCTGGTTCTTTTCTTTTTCTGCATAGCAGTTCAGTGAAGAATGAGAGTGTGACTCAACGCCTTATCCATGTGGGTATGTACTCGATGACCGTCTGTACCGTAGAGAATGGTAAATTGAGTCCATTACCTTCTATTGAAAGTTGACCAAGTTGACTTTAATAGGTGCAACCTGAGTTTATTACGAACACAATATGCAGCTGTAATCAAATAAACCTTTTGGAAAACTTCTATTTGGATTGTTTGTTGCGAGTAGCCCGTTCTTTTGCCATCTTTGTGACGGTAATCGATAGCTCACGGCTTAATGGTGTCATTGATGTATTATATCTAACATGTAACTGGGTGACGATCCATTGCTACCTGTCATGTGCAAGGCTTCGTTCATAAAGTTTTCTTTCATTGATGAAGTAATCGCGGATGTACCGTTCTTTAAGACGATGACCATGAGCCTTATGAGGACACCGCGTTTTCAATTTTCTCGAATGATTCTCCCGACACTTCTTTGAGACGTCTTCAGTTTCTTGGCCATATGGAGCTGGCGTAGATGGATTTCTTATAGACGTATAGCTCAAACTCTCTTTACGTTGGCTGTGTTACGGATGGCTATGTTCTGTTTCTGGTTGGTTTTTCACTAGGACTCCTGTCCTGAGATGGCAACTGTTTGTTCCTCTGAATAACACTATTGATGGCAACCTTGCTCCTTGCACTTTCCAATCATTAGGAAATAACTGAAACAATTGTCGAAACTGGCGCAAGTCTTAGTTTTAGATTTAATCTTGTCAATTAATTGTGTACAAGTATTCTGCAGTGCACGTGTTTTTAGGCATGATGTAGTCACGAAGAATCGTGCAAATAGATCAAGATCGTTCATTGTTAGCTGCCTCTGACCTCCGTAGTAAATTAATTTTTTAACGCATTTCCATTAATGTTTTGTTTTTTAAAAACTTACACAGACCCGAACGCTATGGATTACTGGGCTTTATAATTGGTCATGAAATAGGACACAGTATGGACCCCTTGGGTAAGATGATTTCTTTGATGTATTAAAAAATATCAGTTCAAAATCTGCGCTGAAGAGTTTGGCTTACATGCACATAATCTTTCTTCTATCTATATAAAGAAGGATGTTTGTGGGTCTGTGGGTCTGTGTGTATGTTTTTTATACAAATCTACAGTTTTATTCCGATCTTGATAAAATTTCGCATACATGACCTT
>JAHWFO010011261.1:0-91865 GCA_023313115.1 Rhysida immarginata
ATTCAAACGCGATTTTTCGTTCAAAAAGTGATGTACTTATCTCAGTCTATATCTTTCTATCACTATATCCTACAACTATGGTCATTATCTCGTTGGAAAGAGGAATGTTGAGTTTTGAATAGTAAGCAAAAATTTCACCAAATGAACCACTGGGCGAGGCTTCCGAGATTATACAGTCTGACCCATATCACGAAACAAGTGGCGACAATAAAGTGGCGAAAAGAGGCAAAATTACCAGGGTAAGCATTGCCATCTGTTGTCATAAAACCGAAATAGCCGCCATCTTCTAAACAAATCAGAAACTTATTAATTTGATTTCTAAAAATTATCTTATTTCAACGAAATAAACATATTTAATTCTCGTTCACGTAAGATTTTAATAGGTTTAATCAATTCTTCGTGCTTTTATTACATGTAAAAATCAGGGAGGTAATGCCTATTTCGGTTTTATGACCCTAGATGGCAATGGTTACACGGGTAATTTAGAGCACTCTATTGGGGCACCCTAATACAATGCTCTAGGGTAATTTTTTCTCTTTATTGACGCCATATTTGTTTCCCGTTTAACAATGGTTTTTTTCATGATATGGATTAGCCTGTATAATCTCGGAAGCCTCGCACTGGGTCAAAAGTTAAAGCAAGTTAAATTTAAGTGAATTTTATGCTCGTCATCGTAATAACGGAGTGGCGCTGCTGCAGCATAAACGTGTGCGGCGTGTATTGGAACTAATTGGAGCTAACCATGGCCTACGAGAAAAGGCCTGTGCATTAGGTATAAAAACATGGAAACACGAGCGTTTTAAGATATCATGAAATCCTGTCATCTGCCGGCGAAATCAGTACATCATCATTTATATAAAATGGGCGACGGTGGACGTTGTCACAACAAAGAAAAAATCTAACAATCGGTTATCTAACAATGGGTTATTTCCCGATTATACAAATGGGTGGGTTCGCTTCTAGTTTTCTATTAAAATATGTTGTAAAATAATATTATTTTAAGCAGATTAATTATTTTAAGAAATGAACTTTGAAGTTTTGTCAATTTCTTAAAACAATACCGGGCTTTGCAAAAGTTCTGTTACACTCTTTACATCCCCCAAAAAATGGACTGGTCATGATTTGGATAATTCCATTTCCACAAAAGGATCAAATAATATATTGGAAATTACGTGTTAACCTCTGAGTGATCCTAATGTCCACGACAAAAGCGATGGAAACGAAACGAGTAGAGATCGCTGCTCTCCTGCGAAATGTCATTTTCTCTGACGAAAAGACCTTCACGGTCGATCCTGTCGTCAACAAGCAAAACGACTGAGTGGTAAGCTTCGGCCAGGACATCTTCAAGGTCCGCTACGTGTCTACAACCAAGCACCCGGTGTGCAGGAGTGGTTCCAGGAACATGAGGGGGGAACTTTACCTTACTTCGGTGGCCTCACAATCCCCAGATCTCACTCCAATTGAGCATTTGTGGGACGAAGTTGAACGAACCATCAGACAGTGCTATCCACCAGGCATGGTGTCAGATTCCTCCCACCACCTTCCAACATCTCGTGGAATCAATGCCACGAAGAATCACCGCAGTATTAAAGACAAAAGGTGGCCCAACGATATACTGGCAGGGTGGTCATAATAATATGCTCACTCAGTGTATAAACACTGTAGCTCATTTCACCAACGAGGGAATTTAGTCAACTGCTTCATGGTTTCAATCGTGGCTCCAGCTAGAGCTCACCCAACTTCCTCTTAAGTGCATTCCTGAATCACTTGACCTCAAACTATTTTCCATAAAAACATATTATAACAATTCATTGACCTTTATGTGCAGTTGTCGAAAATATGAAGTATCAGATATAGAGACGGATTTGATAAAACTCTACTCTAACAATTAAGACAATTAATTATAACTTCACGTGTACTTCATTTTAAAAAAAAGCTAAGACTTATAAATGATAAATACTTTGTAAAGAATGGATCTTTATGGCATAAATATTTAATAATAATAATAATAAATAAGAATAACAAGTAGCAATGTGGTAGACAAGATAACGAAGAAGACGGAACTTGGCGAATCATGTGGCGCACAGCTGCCAACTGTTTCGACGCCTGACTGACAGTTTACGCGAGAGTTCAACCCTAAGAAAACAGCGTGTCACGTGATCTCTACCTAATTGCTCCCCTGTGTTCTTTGGCAACAGTTGAAACGGGAAAAATAATATTTTTCTTCCACTGACTATATATAAATGCACTGACGACGCTGTGTCGCCTTTAGTATCACTCCACGCAATATACAACATATTCATATAAATTAAAAAGAAAGCTTGCGATGAGCTTAGAAGTTAGTTCTAAAATCAAAAATAAATAAATTATAATAAATAAAACGAAATAATTAATTAATAATAAAATTAAGTTATGGCAAAGAAGAAGTCGAGATGCAATCTGAGTTGATGATATGAAGAAAAGGCACGCGGGTGGTTGGAGGCGGAAAATAACCCAAAGAAAACAGGAGACGACAAAGGCAGGATTAAAAACACTCAAATATTTGTAATAAGAAAAACAAACGAAGATTCTAAAAGTAACATCAAGAAATTAGCAAGGCAACAAATGGATAAACAAATAAATAAATAAATAAATAAATAAATAAATAAATAAATAAGAAACGTTAAGTATTGACTTGAAGAAATTTCAAAAAAACAATTATAAAAAAAATATTAATAAAATCTCACTCTCGGTTCACTTCAAATATCGAAAACGAAACTCCGATGAGCGAAACTTAAAAGCAGCGCCACTGTGGCTAAAACGCACACTAACAAACAGTATTCACATCTCTTTATTAAGTAGCGGAATAATGGAGCTACTCATTAGTGTAGAATGTTCGTTTATCCCTTCATAATTTCTGCATTTTTTTGAGATAGAAGGTTGAAATTCGGAATGTAACTAACATGCGCACCTTCACTATTTAGTTTGGTTTTGATTGGCCCACTGGGTTCGGAGTTTTGAGGGTGGGAGCTAGAGGGGACCAAAGAAGTGAAAATCCCGTATGCATAATCCTCTAGGCCAAATCTACATTACTATGAAGTTTGGGCCAAACTGCCTCAATAGGGTCGGAGTTGTGGGGTTGGCAATCACTTGGTCTTTCGAACTATGGCAACATATGGCATGTGATATATCATTCGATCGGAAATTATGAGAAACGAAAGAAGATAGAGCTCTTTTTCATTTTCTAAATACTACGTTCCAGAAAAATCAATTTCTCGATTAAAAAACCTGGGGGGGGGGAGTCCAGATAAAGGGCAAAAATAGATGAATTGAGGGCTTCGCTATTTTTACAAAGCGTGCTATCGAGTTGTACAATAGTGGGACGCAATTTTGTTGTAATTACATTTGGCGCCAATTTCGCCCGAAGAACACGGCATGTTATTCCTGCATAACTCCGGACTTTGATATTAAAGGAGCGGCTACAGCTTATGCTAGTAGCGGCGATAATTTTCTCAGAATATGAACAACATACACTTCATACGCTCCTTATACACTAACTACTTAGCGAAGCAGTGTTATGAAAGGCCGATCTTATATGAACTTACGTTTAAGGGACTTGATCAGGATCACACCGCAGGGTGATCAACTCCAGTCTTGCAACTTATACCTAAAACAACTTCTGAATTCCTTAAAAAACTAACAAACCTAGTAGTATCTGTTTATCCGATTTCCAATTGGACTTTTTCACTGTTTTCGAACCCCACTGCGTTTTTTCTCAGAACACAATATAGCAAAATAATTCTGTGGAAATGGGAAACTAGATTGCATGTGTAAATCTGTAGATAAGTAACCAAGTCTGGAATTATAGGATGTTTTAAAAATCGCACCAATATTGCACAAAAATACCTTGACCACCCGTTTCCAGGGCATTGGATAAATCTCCGAGGAAATAATGATGGCCCTGTCACTACTTGCTTTGTATCTATCATCGTTTGATCACATTGCTATTTTAATCTGCACCACTTTGCATTCAGACTCATCAATATCCAATAGCTTTATTTCGTAAAAATGTCCAATTCATTATCTGGATGCGAATTGCAACGGTTTCCCAATAGAAACGTAAATTATAAGTGGATATACTCCCAATTTTTTTTTTTTTGAGGAGTACAGCATATTATGATTGGTCGCAACTGAGGTTCAAAATGACCATCTCGCTTTCATTACATTTTCAAATTTTGAATGGCATTCCTTAAGTTCATTTGAGTAAACAAATAAGCAGAGCGCTCGATAGGTGTTATATCGTGTGTTTCAAAAGTTCCCAAACTGCCCCTTCTGTATGTAGGGAAAGCCTAACCTATGAACAACTTCTAGTATTTTTTACTTTAACGTTTCATTTCACTCTCGTATTTGCATTTATGTAAAATAAATAGCGGGATTAGTAAAGACTGGGAGCATCCAATGATTTAAAAAAAAAAAAAAAAAAAAAAAAAAAAAGTATGTTATGCAGGGAAACTCATCTCCTGCTTTCGGGAACTTTTGAATATAGATATCCTAAAAGACTGGAATCATACAAGATTTTGATTGCTTGTTTTCTGTGCACCAGTTTTAGCCGAGTCTCCACGGAATGTCAGTATCGACTGAGTTTGTGTCTTGCGAAGAACTGTGGTCATTTCGAACAATTTCCTACGATTACCGACTTTTGGTAACTTACGCTGCATGTTACTTTTGATTTGCATTCTTTTACTTTTTAAAGACCCTGTGCGGTACGAATGTTCTTTGTTAAATTATTTCGCTCCCCAATTATTAAAGTGAATTCAGGCGTGAGTGCTTTGTAATCCTACTATAAATAAAGAAGAACATGCGAGTTCGTCACACGAAACAATTTGATTGTGCGGGCTTAGCCAATACCTCCTAGAGAAGGCCTGCGGACAAAAGATGTATACATTGTTACATCATCATCAAGCGGCTATTGTTAATCGTATTTCTACCAATAATAAGCCCTAAATTTGGCCGTTTGATGATGATGTAACAATGTATGACACTTCTGTGCGCAGGCCTTCTGTCTAGGTGGTGTTGACTAAGGCCGACCGTAACCTGAGATAGAGATTTTCATTGAAACGGAAAATGAAAGTAAAGTAAAATGTAAAGTAAAGTAAAATGAAAGTACAGGCGCAGTTCAGCTGCAAGGCCGCTCTAATATTAGAGCGACCTTGTTGGGCCGATTGTACATGCAGCGCCACTATTCAATAGACTTCTCGCCCTACCGGGAGCTAGAGACATTAGCTTCATTTTAACTATGGAGCTCGATGACCATGAATATCTATAGACCGTGACTTCTACCAAAAATAAGCCATAAATTTGGCCGCTTGATGATGATGTAACAATATATACGCCTTTTGTTCTCTATAGCTGCCGCCACATAAGTTGAACGACAGGATGACGTCATTTCTAACGCGAGCCAACAGACGTTAACGGAAAGGAAATCGCTTAGCTATTCAATGAACGTCCGCTTTCGTTTTCGAAACATTGTTTTCGTATTTATATTTAGTTTCTATTTTCGTTTTATATTTTAAATAGATAAATGAAATTAATAAATGAAACTAATAAATTAATAAATTAAAAAATGACGCAGAATAGTCAACACTAAGGCAATTTGTTTTATATTATGACTTTTAATAGGTTTTCCACGTTTCAACGATATCTCCACCATTACTATAGTAGAACAAGTGCATTATGGGTAAAATCCAGACAAAGCATATTGATGAGAAGACTTACTGCGCATGTCAAAAAGATCGTTCAACTTACGTGGCGGCAACTATAGGTGGTGTTGGCTTAGCAGCAATATGAATTAAATTAAAACAAATTACCGCGCAAACAGCGCGCGGGCCCCGTTAATAAGTAAATACTGTAAGACTCCGAGGCCAACGAGATCTTCTTACACTGACCTTCAACATGCTCTAAATGTTTTGCAGCCAAATGAGAAGAGGCTAAGATGAAAATCAGTGTGTCTAAGTTTCAGGTTCAGTTCCTTTTATCACAGCCTGCTCAGTACACTCTCCATGTTAGGAGAGCCCTAACGAGACATTCTCTATGTTAGGGGAGAGGTTCAAGTATCTTGGACTGCATTTACGAGTGATGGGCTACAAGATAGCGAATTAGATGCTCGAATCAAGCTGTGTCAGATACGAACTGTGGCGATCCGTGGTAATGAAACGCGAGTTAAATGAAACAAATCTAAGCTCTCTGTTTTCAAAGCTATCTTTGGTCATGAGTCTTGGGTAACACCAAAAGAGTGCAATCTCGGGTGCAATCATACTGAAACGAGATTTCTGAGAGGACTAGCAGGTATTACCTTACTGGATAGAGTGCATAGCAGCACAATAAGAGATCTAAGTTGCATTGGTATGTCCATGTAATTCGGATGCCGCAAATCGGCCTAGATGTTCCTATTTTCCAAGCCGATGGTAAGAGACCATGGGGTCGGCCTAGAACCAGGTGACTAGACTACATGAAGAATCTCGGTACGAATCGCTTGGGTATTAGTAGCATTAAGGATAAGCGCCTGATGGTGGAAGATCGCGATAGGGCTGCTGCCCCCGCGGCCCTAACGGATAAGCAGGTGTGAAAAGTAAGCAAATAGTAAAAAGGAATAACATTTGCATGAGCATTAAATTATAAAAACTAATTTATTTATACATGAAAAACATATTTGAAATAGGATGCTCGGCTTTTTTAGCACATTTTCGTATAATATTGTTTACGGGATTGGTTTGTCCAGACGTTCATCCGTCTGTAGACAAATCCAACAATGCATTGTGTTACAACGCGGTGAATGGGCATGGTAAATTGTTGAAAGAGACGAATCATCCTCGCATTGGGGAAAACGCATGCTGCGCGTTTCGTTTCGGCTCCGCGCATGCACGTGATAGACGATTATAGGAAGGGGAGATCGCTGCTGATTGCCTAAAAGGATTCCTTTATTAATAGGGAGCTCATTATTTGTATGATAACTTGAAAACGACTTAACTTTTTCACATTCTGTTTTCGCCAATCAATAAACATGGGACAGAGCACGAACAAGTTCGAAGGTGATCATACCCGGAATAGGCACAACAGCACGTGTTCTAATGGTACCATTATGATAACCACGTCCCTTAAAATAGTCAATGCTAACATATGGCATGTAATATATCAAACATCTCGTAACGACGTGTCGTGAATGAATGTAACGAGTAATTAATAAACCATTAAGGAATGACATAACCAAGTACCGAAAGGTTAAACTAAACCATTCGCGGAACTATATTTTTAAACCGCCCTATGTTAACATTGGAAGTTTCTAATGGACCATTATGATACCATTAAACCCCGTACCTTTGAAATAATTTCAACTATCATTAATTTTACGTTATATTCATTCATGACACATCATTCCAAGTTGTTTGATATATTACATGCATTGAATGTTCCAATGAACCATAATGGTTCCACTAAACCAGGTACCTTGAAACCAATTTCGACTATCGTTAATTTTACGTTACATTCATTCTTGACACATCATTCCAAGTTGTTTGTTATATTACATGCCATATTTTAGCAGTGAAAAGTCCAATGAACCATAATGGTTCCACTAAACCAGGTTCCTTGAAACCAATTTGGACTATCATTAATTTTACGTTATATTCATTCATGACACCTCGTTCCAAGTCGTTTGATATATTACATGCTATATTTTAGTATTGAAAGTTCCAATGAACCATAATGGTTCAAAAACCAGGTTCCTTGAAACCAATTTGGACTATCATTAATTTTACGTCATATTCATTCATGACACATCATTCCAAGTCGTTTGATATATTACATGCCATATTTTAGCAGTGAAAGGTCCAATGAACCATAATGGTTCCACTAAACCAGGTTCCTTGAAACCAATTTGGATTATCATGAATTTTACGTTATAATCATTCATGGCACCTTATTCCAAATCGTTTGATATATTACATGCCAAATTTTGGCATTGAAAGTTCCAATGAACTATAATGGTTCCACTAAACCAGAATGGTTCCACTAAACCAGGTTCCTTGAAACCAATTTGGACTATCATTACTTTTACGTGATATTCATTTATGATACATCATTACAATTTGTTTGATATATTACATGCCATATCTTATCATTGAAAATTTTTGAAGGTGTCATAAAGGTACCATTAGTGCACGTGCCAATGTTTCGATTGCAACAATTTTCAAAATGGTTCATTTCCTGAAACATATTTATTGGCCGAAATAGTAATTTATATTCGCTTGTATCTCGTCATTAAAATTTGTTTGACATATTACTTAATATATCTGTCCATTGAAAATTGCTAGGTGGGGTCGTGATGGTACCATTTGTGGACGTGCTAATGAACCGATTTAGATAAAATTTATGATTTTTTCATGGCATGTACCATATTCATCGACTGACGAAAATAGTAATGAATAACCGCATCTATCTCGTCATTACGATTTGTTTGATATATTACTCAATATTTCTTCCCATTGAAAATTGCTGGGCGGGAAAATAGAGGTACCATTTGTGCACGTGCCAATGAACCGATTTAGATAATATTTGTAACTGGTTCGTGCCATGAACCATATTCATCGACTGACGAAAACAGATTTTGAAAATCTTTCATAACCTCGGAGGAGTTTGAGTTACAGACAGACAGACACGTTTCCCCACACTGATAGCATAAAGCACCTTTCGGTACTTAATAATGGTCGAAATTGGCTTATTAGTAGGTAATTGGGAGGTACCATTACAGTACCATTGAGACTTTCAATGCTAAGATTTGGCATGTAATATATCTAACAACTCCTAACGAGTTCTTAAGAGCCTTTGTTATCCATCATTAATTGCTATCATAGCTCATTTCTATCAGACATATTGTTAGCTAATCGCTCGC
Organism: Rhysida immarginata; assembly: GCA_023313115.1. Classification (NCBI taxonomy): domain Eukaryota; kingdom Metazoa; phylum Arthropoda; class Chilopoda; order Scolopendromorpha; family Scolopendridae; genus Rhysida; species Rhysida immarginata. The sequence goes on from JAHWFO010011261.1 coordinate 8,927, forward strand.
TTCTATATTTGTATAGTTTCATTTAAAGTGTTACATTAAAATGCAGGTTTATTTCAGGCATCTAAGGCTTATGTCTCGCTGTTGTAACATGAAAATATGCTCATTTCTAATAAATAGACTTTTCTGATGAGAAGATTTCTTCTCAAAATTTTTTAATCATTTTGATATCGAAAATAAAACCTAAAATAAATTATAGAGCACATAAAACAGTCTCTTCTATGGTTCATTTATCCTAAATTAGATTCAAACGAGAGCGCATAAAAGATTTTTAAATTTGCGTTAAATTAAATTCGAATCTATTTCAAAGACGTGTAATGCATATCAACATTGGAATCTATAATTAGTAGGCTAAGGCCTAATAATACGTTTCCATATAGTTATTTCATAGTTTGGAATACCATACCATATGACATACGAAAGATGATTCTAAATTGTAACGAAGCCAGACACAACCTTTCAAATTTGTTTATTTATATATTTAAAAACTAGCCGATATGCCCGGCGTTGCTCAGGCTATTTGTTTTATGAAATTTTGCAATATCTCAATTTGAATATAAATCAGCACACATGAAAAATCCTTAGAGTTAATAAAGTAAATATTCACGAAAAGAATTTTTTTAAATGCTCGCACTGGAATTTTGTGTCCAATTGGGTTTGCCCAAGAAAATTGGCATTACATCCTTAACATTTTAGAATATCGAAGAAAGGCTATCGAGTATTGAATTATTTCTGTCTATATTAAAAATATTTCGTAGATAGATTGAGAAAGATAGATAGATTGTACAGTCGTCTCATCAACATGTAACCGTTTCAATAGAGTGGAATCATTGCATTCAGTCACAAAGAGTGGAATCATGTCCTGAATGTGATTGTTCATATTGACGGTATCAGTTTTAGCAGCAAAGGTTGCACTTTCACACAATCATTTGAGATCTTTATAATTTTCTAATGTTTAAAAAATCCAATATTTTTCAATACACGCGCCTAGACTCCATAGGACTGCTGCCCCCAAAAGTTTACTTGTGCACTAAAAAATTTTGAATTTTTGAAATTCTGACTTCGGATTCTTAAAGACCATTAAAAAGTAGAATAGAAATGTCTACAAGACCCACTCTCTATCTCTTTGTCTTCATCGATAAAATTGGGTTCAAAACTTTAAAAGTTCCACACTTTCAGGGCATCTATCTCCTAAACGGTTAGATCAATTGAAAAAACACTTATAATAAAACATTTCTCGAGTGTTGTTGTACTATCTGAATATATCATTAAAAATAGGGGGATTTCAAAGTTACCCCTCCCCCAAGCCCCCCTCACAAGGGGGGGGGGGGGGGTAATTTTTTAACTAATGAATTTCCTCCACGAAATGATCACTTTTGACTTTCGGACATTTTTTCGTACAATGCTTAGTTTCCGAGATATTCAGTTGTCTCAAGATAAATGCCTCACCCTGTATATATAGATAGAGATACAGATTGATTCAAAGGTTACTCTGCAGTAGTGCATGGTATGTGTACTCGAGTACACAGAGTGGATACAAAATGTGTTCCGGAACAAAGGCAAATACACAGAGGAGGTTCGGCAGCTGTTTTAAGAGATGGGCACTTCCAGCATCTACTGAGTGGATGCCACCTCCGACCAGCCACTGCACACTGTGCATAATTCTCAAACTCTCTATCTAACTCAACCCAGATATTATTATCATTCACAAGAAAATCATTTTCATTAAGACATTCGTTGCTGTTGGTGACTAAATTACTATTAGGAAGTAAATTTGATAACTCATTTTTTTAACATAATTCTAGCTCTATCGCTGCTTTGTTTTGTTTTAAATCCAGAAACTTTAAATCTTGAATCAACGATAGCCCAGAATTAAGGAATCTCAGAAACATCACGTGATACTCGATATTTCAAAACTACTCCTATACTGAAGTTTATAAATGTAAATTTGTAAAATTATTGCAGTATTAAAAATCTTTACAATTTGTCTAACTAATATAAGTTCAGGATCAATGGGGGTAGCTATAGCCCCTATAGCCACCCCCTTAAATCCGAGTTGCCAACAAAAGTTGTCCGTTTGCTAAGATAGAAGAGAAGATGATGACATCAATTACCATATTGAGAAAGATTTTGGCGGTAGTTTCGCCAAACAATGGAATGTCTTTGTGAAAACTAAGGGAATGTGTGATAAAAACCTTGTAGACCCTTTTGAGCTGCACGCATATTTTGCTGCAATTCGGGGCAAAGGGATCTGGTAAAATATTAAACAGATGTTTCTAATTCATTGGTTAGCGTGTGTAATGGAGATTCTAGTTTATCTTCTCACAGTATCCAGGCAGCATTTGTAATTAAAACGTAATTATAATATTTGCTCACATACATATATCCAAATTCATGTTGATTCTTAATGAGTGCTAACAAAGATTTGATGTGGAGTCAGGTTAACCAAAAATGTTATGTGACATCCCTAATAAAATACCAAAGATTGTTACACTCTGTATGAAACAGCCTGTAATGATCTTAGATTCAGAAAATTGAAATAGTTGCTTCAGTTGAACAAATGCTAATCACTGTTTCATCCGTTATCCCATACACTATCGCAGTCTATCGATGAAAATTGTTTACTGTTAAAATATTCCTGAAAAATCAATTAATCAACAACCTCTGTAAAGGAAATCGAATCGGGGAGCCGACGACCATCTATCGGCAAAAAATTGCAATTTCATCTCTTTACAAAAAAAAAAAAAAAAAATGCTTATTCTTATACCATTGAAATAAATCTCAGCAATACACGAAATCACTAGTTTAAATACTACCGGGAGCACGACATCGCGCACATGACCACTTGACAAATTCGGGAGTGCGCCACGTGTTGAGAAATAAACTCGAGGGTCTCCATTTCCTCTATATATGTATACACGCGGAGCGTATACAACACCCACAATGGATGGCCTGTTTCCCAGTATGGAGCCCCCCTCATCAGATCGAATGTCAACGGACAAGGGAAGCTTGGCGTCCCTTAACCATTAGATTCATTGCGTAACCCGAGACCGCCATCAAGGAACTACTGACGGCAATGATGATGATGAGGAGACAAACATTTATGACAAACAAAGAAAGGCAATTTGTTCAGCTGAAACTGTTCCCACAATGCGTCAGTGGCTACTCTGGCAGCTTCTGTGGAAGATCAAATTTTCTCTGTGGCGTCGCTACCCCCTCTTCGCGGATCCCTTCTCCCCTTAAAAGGCTCTATCTATAACACGAATATAACAACCCTAAGATCTTTACAACTTAGATGAAAGGTGTAAATCACTAAGAAGCTAATTGGCGCTTCGAGTGTCTTTTAGTGTACGCGATTCGTAACTTCAAATCTTAGAAAATGGTTAAAAAGAGGGTTAATAATAACATGAATATCTCCTTAGAAACTTTATCTGTTACACAATCTGTTATATCACTTTCGTAACTTTCGCGTTGATCAAAATTGATCATATCAAGATTGATTAAGAAGATTATCTTAAGTTAAATAGAGACAAAGCTTAACTATAGATTAAAACAGATTTTGGACTGTATGGGGAAGCAGACACCAAAATTGAACTAGATATTAGGAAAAAAAAATTAGGTTATTAAACAAGTGCATCTCAAAAGTAGCTGAATTTTAACTAGAATGAGATATCAGAGCTACAGTTGGTAGGCCTATCACTATAAACGGCTGATTGCTATTAGTAGCTACACTCCAGCCAGCCTAGGAAGAACACTCAAAGTCAATTCAATTCAATCAATTGACTGAGTGTTTTTCTAATGGCTGGAGTGAAATTCCAGTTCGGTCTATTGTCATCATAACCCATTGGCGGAGCTAATAGGGGTGCAAAGGGAGCAAATGCTCCCCCTAAGCACATTTTTTCATAACTGGCGACTTTTTTTTGCGTTTGCCCCCGCAACCTTAAAACCTAGCTAGCAGCAGCTAACTTCTGTTAGACCTATTGTTATAAGCAGATAAGAGATGTTTCAAATTGGTACATTGGCGGGAGGCATAGATTCTTATCTCTATAACTGGATTAGTAACTCATCGGGAGTAATTGTGGTTACAGTATTATTACAAAGGGAGGGGGGGGGGGGGGGTAATCTAATGAAGGAAACTTATACAATGCTTGAAACTGAACCCTAAGAAATTGAATAAACAGTTGATTGCTATTAGTTAGTAGCTAATTGCAGTTCCGCCTATTGTTATCATTACCTAATTGCTTTTAGGTTATTCTTATGAATTGCTATCAATAGCTAACTTCTGTTAGGCCTATTGTTGTAAGCAGATATATGCCAAATTGGTACATTGACGGGAAGATTCTTAGTGGGAAGGTTAGCGTAGATTCTTAGCTCAACTCATCGGGGCTAATTGTACAGTTTAGTACATGATTTACAATAAGGGGGGGTCTATCTAATGAAGGAAACGTACACAATGCTTGAAATTGAACCTTAAGGAATTGATTAAAAGTATTTTTTGACGAATGTATAAATCAAAATATCAACATCAAAGTTATCTAGTTCAATTCTCACTCGGGATAACTTGGGCTCTTAATGTATATCAAAATTGATATTATGGAGATGAATTAAGCAGAAGGTAGATTAAGCCTTTGTACTCGTCATTCGTTGTCACTTTCTTTATTTTTGAACATAATTCCACTCGTGGTACGCGCTTTATGAATCAAAAACCGCCAAACTGTACAATTAGAAACAGATTCCGAAGAAGAGAGCACGTTTGTTTGAGAGCCGATTTCGCGCGTTTAAATGATCGACTGCGTTTTAATAGTGCAGGAAAACAAAACAAAAAAGCATGAAAACAAAGTTTAGTTCTAGTAACACAGTAAAAGTATAGAGAAAAACACAAAGAAAGTTCACACCTTAGAACACAGACGCTTCACCACCACCGCAACTTAGGCGTAGCCAGTCGAGGACGTCGTTCCTCATTTTTCGATCCCTCGGCCGCGACTGTTGCAAAAAGCGTTGCCAGTGAGCATGCGTCCCGTCGCCTTGTAAAGCGCTGCCACCCACTAGCCAATGGAGGGCGTCAAAAGGGAAGCGCGGGAGGGGAGGCAGCACGCTCGACCGAATGGCAACAGTTGCAAAGCGCTGCGCCGGTTGGCCAACGAGGGCGGGGCCTCGATTCCGATACATGGAACGCACGCACGTACCAGGACTCATCCAGACCAATCAGAGGGCGGCGAAGCAGAAGGATGATTAAACTATACAAAGGCAACAAAGATTTCTCGTCGTCGAGTACCGATTGATAAAGATGAGCGCGGGTGACCGACGACGGACGTATTAGTCGCGCCCGTTGATTTCAACAGAAGATCCTCATAAAATCAGGTAAGAAAAACCTTTCTTCAGTCTTTAATTTGATAAAAAAACATTCAAATTTAACAATAACAACAACATTCTCTCAAACTCAAATTAGTAGAAATCGGTAACAAACTAATAGAAATCCCCTAACAAAACTGCAACATACAAAAACATCGTTTGCTAACTAAACAATCACGCCTGCTTAATTCTTCTTAATTAGCAAATCTTTTCATAAACTTACTCATCAAGCGCGCACACGCTCATACAGAAAAAGAGTCATAGGGTGTTGTTATAAATAACTTCTTCCGTAAACAGACCACCGGGGCTTTTAGGATTAAATAAAAACAAATTCTCGTTCAGAAATAATAAACGTCATGTTAATTTGTTTAACAAACAAACCATCAATCTTGATAAATAGTTTACAAAACCATTAAGACAGAGAAGGTCGCCAATGGCGCTCTGAATGAAGAAGCAGGAAGAAGTAGATCGTTAATGCTTTCATATCGAATCACTTCTATATATACACAGACACAAATCGATTACAAAACTCCAACGCGTTTAATATTGGTTAATGGTAATTCTGGGTGTTAGACGAGAAATTCTATCCCGCCTTTTTAAGTTTAGACTCTGTGAAGAACAAGAATTGATCAAATTCATCAAAAAATTGATTGAAAAGAACAAAAATTGATCAAATTCATCAAAAAATTGATTGAAAAGTACAAAACTTGATCAAATTCATCAAAAAAACTAATCAAAAAGAACAAAAATTGATCAAAAAGTTATAAGATTCACCAATATCAACTCGACTTAGTACGTTTCTAACAAAACTGCTGATACAGCGCTCTAAACTCCATAGAATTCATTAGAAAGAATCTCCTCTTTAGCATTCGAATAAACAAATTAATGAAAGGAACTCGGCCTTGCACTTAACGCTACAATTAAAGCAGTTCCGTTCACAAAGTTTACTTAAGGATGAGGCATGATAATGCAAGTAAATAACGAATCGCAATTTAACTCTTTAATCATCTTTTTGAAACACGAGCAAAAATTTCAAATGTACATGTTGCAATTACAAGTTTAAAATGTCCAAAGAAAACGCAATCACCACATCAAGTGCAAATGCATGCAAAGTTATTGCCCTTGCATGAAACTGATGGATTGAGTAGAATCCATAAGTATTCTTTAGAATGACTAACCTTTTTTTTGTGATAAAGTAATATCCAATATTTCAATTAGCAAAACGAATGGTCATAATGTAATAAAATTTGCTACATGTTATAGAAGATAGTCGCCACAGGAGCCTTAGCGCCAATTGTCTTACACTTCCATGTGAATCCGTAGGTTCTTGCTGTACATTTTAAGCAAATTGTATTAACTTATGACCGTTAGTTTGATTTCCTTAATGTCTTCACAGTTTTCTTTATTTATTACTTTGTTTTAGACCATATACTTGACAAATCCTACGCGTTGCTTAACTCAGTAATCTTAAGAAAACTTGTAAACTTGCTTTTAAGGCTTCTATACACTGACGACTTCCCCACTTTGTACTTATATAACAAGATAATTCTAAAAGTTATGAAAACTTCACTTACTTCAAAATGCTGTCTTCATGAGCGTGGAGTAACAAAATCTGGATACGATTCCATCCTTTAAATAGAAGAGACAAATATCAGGTTATTATTCGAAAAGTAATCATGTTTTCAAGTTTCCCTATATGTATTTAACTCTCAGACCATCCAATATTAAAACGAAACAATTTCTATATTAAGAAGAGCACTGATCTACATGTAAATTTTATTTTCCTGATACAGCCAACTGGTAGATATCAGAAAATTAACATAAGGGCATTTTATAATTTGACAGCTTTGTCGCCAATGGCGAATTGCTTGGCACTATCGTCGAAAACGCAGCAGTAAAAACGCAGGTGGTCATGCATTATAAAGATGAAGTTATTGTCACTTGGCATGTTCAAAATCGGTTTATATCTGAGTTTTCAGTATATTCTCCAAATTGTGGTTGTGCAGAACCGAATAATTTAACAAATGATTAGTACTTCTCGTCCATAACATTGTTTGATGTATTTATAAATTATACTAACTTACGTACAATTATCGAGCATTTTTAATTAAAATTAATCTGTACTCATTCCTGAGTGATACTTGAAAAATGTTTGTCCAACATGAAAAGAAATCGGCAAATGATAAAAGCAAAACTAGCATAAGGGGCATTTTTCTGGAGATAACAAACAAAATAATAAATTTGCAATCATTAAGTAGATTAATTTAATTCTTAGCATTAAACTTTGTTTCTTTGAATTAGTTGATAAGTTGCGATCTCGCTGTAAGCATGAATCGCAGTATGCTCTCGTCTGTCTCCTTCATATCCTCGCTATAATGTTAAGCTATTATGAATAATGAATCAGAAGGTATTTATCAATCGTCTAAAAGGGAACATGGTTGGATTGTTCGTTTAAACTTGCTGAGCGTCAGACTTTCTTCGTTACCGTAGTAAGCAAAAGCAGTACTGATAAAACAAAGATCAGCATTTTGTGGAAAAACCTGACTCCATTATCAGAAAACGGAATTAGTAGTCAAAGATCAATCCTACAGTCAGCAAAAATGGTGTACACCAGTTAATCAAGTGGTTTTTCTAAACAATCACCATGTTTCAAATCTTCCTATAAATGTTAATTGTAATTCTATTTGCGCTTTCTCTTTATTTCATTCATGCATCTTTAAATTTCTTTATTTTCACTCAATCAAGTCTTCACTGCTTGATCGCTCAAAATATTCATTTATTACTCTCAACTTACTATGAAGAGGATTGGTTTTCGTACTCTGTTTACGAACGAAATAAATCGAGGGGTTAGAGTAGACACAACATTATTAGGATGAACTAACTACAATATTTCATCCTTAACAACAATTTGGAATCAGCAAAGTGAGATACAAAGTTATTATTTTATTGATTTTATTATTGGCTTACCTCTCACTAAGAGTGAAGGCCTATTTGTTCTTTTACGAAACACAAAATCTTTTTTCTTAGATCGACTTAAAAGTTCATGATTCGAAAAGATATATTGGAATTTAAAAAAAAATAATTTCCGTCTTTACGGATGTGACAAATGTACGTATGTGACAAATTTTGTGCAGCTAACTCCTCCCCGAAACGGCAAATATCAGAACCGAATAAAACTTATAGGCTACATACTTAGAGGGTACGTTAAATTTACGCGAAGGCATAATTTTTATGTTAATTGGGTAAGAATTTTAGAGATGATATTAATTTTATTCTAAAACTTAAAAAATGGCTGTAGCGTTCAAACCAGCGAACCAAACTCAATAAACTGGACATGTACGGACTCCTCTCATTTTTATTTGTTTATTTATTTATTTTATTTATTTATGTCGAAAATGATACAGAGCATCCACCCAAGGCCAGTATGGCCGAAACCGACAAGGTAGGTCCCTGGGTGGGTGGATACAAAATTTAAGGGTTGTTCTGAAACGCGGAAAAGAAAAAGAAAAGAATGAAGAAGAAGAAGAGAAGAGAGCATAGGAGTCAGAGATGAATCATGGGACCTTTCTTAAAAAGTTCAATAAACTTGACTTAAAACTTTCTATAGACGGAGAAGAACGTATTTCTGGAGTTAAGTTTGACCAGAGTTTAAGGCCCGAGATGGTAACACTTCTGATATCATAGAGGCGAGTTATCCGGAGTAGGGCAATGGAATTATGGTGACGTGTACCGTGGAGAGGAGAGGGAGCTGGAGTGAAAAAAGAGTGGCGGATGGAGGTGAGCAGATGGTTATTAAGAGCTTTGAATATAAAACTAGCCAGTTAAAGGTGTAGAGTTGGTAAATAGGTGTTATTTCAACGGAGTTGAAAAATTGTGATACAGAATGGGTTTTACGAAGTTTTAACAATATCCGTAAGAACCACTTTTGGAGGCAGTAAAGGCGTAAAAGATTAAATTTGGACGAAGAACCCCAAAATTGGATCCCGTATAGGAGCGAAGATTGGATTAAAGCATGGTAAAGTAAAAGTAGGATATAGGGGAGGGGGGGGAGATAATGGAGACGGGAAAAAAGACCAAGACGATAATTGAATGTAGAGGCTAGAGCGCTAATGTGAGCGTCCCAAGATAAACTATATGAAAGGTGAATAACCAGGTATTTAAAAGATTTTGATGGAGTGATAATTTGAGAGTTATAGTTGAACGTGAAATCAGGTATACTGAACTTTTTGTTTCGTTGAAAAAAGATGACATAGGTGGTTTTATCAAGGTTCAAGGCACTTAGAATCACAGACCCGTTTCTGTCATGGATTTCTAATTTTTTTTTATCTTCCAGGCTTCTTTATGTTAGAGTGAAACATTCTATCTCTGAAGCAATTAAAGTAACAAGTGGGGTTCCCACCTAGGTCCATTGCTCTTCTTACTATATATCAATGATGTCAGTATGTATTTGAAGGACGCGCAGTTCCTTCTCTTTGCCGACGTTCTTAAGCTATACTGCTCAATCAAGAACCTCAATGACTGCCATCGTCTACAGAATTCACTTGATTCACTTGTCTTGTGGTGCTCAAATAACAACATGAAATTGAACATTGAAAAGTGTAAGGTTGTCTCGTTCTCCAGGAAGAAACATCCTGTGACCTTCACATACAACATTAAAAACAAACCCTTGCACTCTGTAGAACATATCAATAACCTTGGTGTCATCTTTGATCCCAGAATGTCCTTCGTGTATCACATTGACTCTATTTCTAAAAAAGCCAACAAAATGATTGGCTTTATTAATAGACATACCAAATCCTTTACATCTATTTTGGCCTTAAAGACCCTATACTGCTCCCTAGTCCGTTCTAATTTGGAGTATTCATCCATTGTCTGGTCCCCACATTTCTCAAAATATATTGATATCATCGAGAGTACCCAAAATCGTTTCTTGTATATCATTCATAGAAAATTGTGCCTTCTCCTATCTTTCCTAACTATGACAAACTCCGTAACCTGACGGGGCTTGAAACCCTAACAATCCGTAGAGTTCGTACTGATCTTTTGTTTATTTATGACTTATGTAACTCAAATCTTGACTGTCAGCCACTATTTGAATTAATTCCCTTTAGAGTACCAGTTTACAGTACCAGATCAAATATGCTTTTCCATATTGAGAAGTCATCCTCATCCAGCAATTACATTCATAACGCTCCCTTCAAACGGGCCTTACGTTGTGTTAATGACCTTACTTCGTTCGACCTCTTCCACGACAAAAGGAACAAATTGAAGTGTATTAACATTGCATTATAACCGATTTTTATTTTTTTCCCTATTGGACTATAACTGAGTTCCTATTGCACTATAACCGAGTTCTCTCATTTTTTTCCTATATGTTTGCTGTTTTTATACCCTCTGGTCATTTTTAATTTTATTTGCACTCATTATGTATCCAGTTCTTGAAATAATTATTTTTATATGACAATTATATATTGTACCGTTCCTCATGTTTTATGATTTTAGAGTATTGCCTTAATCTGTGTATTTTATCGAAATTTTATTTTCTTTGTCATTATTATCCATTGAATTTTACTTGTTGTGTTAATCATCTTTTGATATTACGTTGTACCTGTCAGATTTTACTTATTTCATCCTTTTTATCTTATTGACAATATCATTGTAACTGTTTCTATTGATCATGTAAAAGGGGTATTCCCGTATAATTTGAATAAATAAATAAATGGTTATTACAGTTCCCGAGGTATAGTTTATGCAGCGCAGTATTAAACTTGTGTTCGATAGACAGAAATGATGAGTCTGCTATTGATAAAGTGGCATCGTCAGCGTAAAGAATTAGAGATAGAGGGGATAGAAAAAGCCAGAGAGCATTGATAAATAAGTTAAAAAGAATGAGGGATAAAATTGAACCTTGAGGGACGCCAACATTCCGAGTAATTGTATCTCACGAAATATTAAATAGGTTAAGCGTATACTCACGGTTGGATAAAAAACTAGTGAGCCAGTCCAGCGGAGATCCGCGGATATTAAAAAAGTGGGAAAGCTTAAATAAAAGGAGCTTATGGGGGATTGAATCGAATGCCTTGGAGTAGTCAATTAAGGCGGATTTTTATTGTAAATGATTTGTTTGGCTCTAATGAGCCATTTTGGAGTTATTAACACCCCCCCTCCCCGAGAATTTTTTTTTTAAATAAAAAAATTCATACTTAGAGGGATCTTTAAACTATGCATTGACGTCTTTTTCATGGAAATGGGCTAAACAGTCATTTCATCGACCCAAACACAACAAAAACGACATGAACGGCCTCCTCTCATTGAGACGAACCTTTATTGAAGAGAAACTGTTTGGCTGCGAAGAGCCATTTTGGAGTAATTAAGGTTTAAAGATCCCCCACCCCTACCCCAACAGAAATTTCTTTTTCTTTTTTGAATCCGTTTCATGACTTGGTGATAGGCCTGTGCGAATGTACGATTCCGCCATTACAACTTTTGCTCCTGTCAACTTCAATTTAATTCTGGTATGATCGTACATGAAGTAACTAATTATTTGCATAGGCTTAAATAACAAAATTTATAAGTTCAACAGTGTAGAAGTTACTAATGCAATATTTAACATTTAATAATAAAAAAAATCGCATAAAACCCGATAAGTCTTTTGGTCCCTATAGCCATTATCAGGGGCTATAGAAAGTTGCGAAAATATAACAATTTTGTTTGTAGATGAATTCTACACTTTCAGCAAATCAATCTATAATGAATTATTAATCAATATAAAAGGTATTACTGAGCGAGCGTTACCATATACAAGGAGTAACGATAATAGTAGGCTGGATATACGTAGTCGGTTTCTACAACTGCAAACAAGGAAAAAAGTTTGCATAAAGATATGTCCTAAAATAATTCCTTGAAGAATTATAGCCACATGGCTGCTAGATCTCCTGATTTCAACCCTAAGATTTTTAAGTATGGGGACCTCTAATATATATTCTTATTCCACTCCTGTTCATGATAATGAGGATTTTCAACAGAGTGGAAGACGGATGCCAGCAAATTAGGGTTACACGGAGAATTTTTGAGGGGTGTCAACACTTCCTGGAAAGAAGGCCTGCGCACGGAAACGCCATACGTTATTATTACATGATCGTAGAAAAGTCATAATTTAGGGCTTATTATTGGTAGAAATCATGGTCTATAGATATAAATTCTCATCGAGCTTTCATTATTTTCCATTGTTTAGAGCCTCTAGGGAATTGAGATCACGCTAGGTGCCCCTTAGGCTAGCTTGTACAGTTATTTTATTTATATAGTTGATGCCCAACGTTAAGAATGAGCTATGCAATGCAGTCACGTTAGTTTATCAATTATTTATTTAAAGATCTTGCAGAATACACCAAATTCGGCAGTATTATGCCATCAAATTCTGCCCCAATTCAACCCGGCTCCATTGAAACTGAAAACGAAACTAAAATTTTAGTTCAGATAGGGCGGCGCTGCATGCGCAGTTGGGCCGATTACGTGCAGCGCCTTTTTTCAGCTGAGTTCCCGCCCTACCGGGAGCTGAGAAACGTTAGCTTCATTTTTCAGTGGAGCTCGATGACTATTTATTTCTATACACCATGGTAGAAATAAGATTAACAATGACTTTTTATGAAGATGTTACAATGTATGACGTTTCCGCCTTCTCTCCAAGAGGTGTTGCCTGGATCCGACGAGTTCAGCAAATCACTTTTACTCATTTAACCTGACTGAAAATGAAAAACTGATAATCTAACGAATAAGTAAACACGTAGATACCTATTTTTTTGATGAAAATGGGATCGCGCTGAACGCACTAACCAATTGCGCCAAAGTACTGTCTTCCTTGATTGTTTATCTACTTGTTGCGCCGTTTTCAAGCTCCAAACTGAAGATCACAGAAAGAGAAGAGAAATCCATTCAAAATCAAGTTTTTGGTAGTTTTTCACCCAAAAAGTACTCCAAAGGGCAGTTTACCTAAGTCGCAGGTTGGGACTATCTTTCCTAATGGCGTAATATTCATAAAAGAATATATCAAGAATGATCGTTGAGAGTTTTCTTACACCATACCTCGGATGTTTAAATTATTGATGAAAATAACTGGTTAGCGCGTTCATCGACCATTCTTGAGACAATCCTTTTCGTTACACCTTGTATACGAACTCTTACATTTTGATCCTTATTTTGGGGCAATTACCTTAAGAAATACAGGGTCAGTCTTTAAGACTTTCCTACTTTTTGATGATCTTTAAGAATCCGAAGTCGAAATTTCAAAATTCCCATAAATTTTTGCGGACACACACACAGACATACAAATTCAAAGGTTTCAATAAGGAACTTTCTAAATTCGTTGTTTGGTAATGCAAGCTCGCGCGTTCTAAACTGGTATTTGGTGTGCGCTTCTATTTCGCCTTCTGGTAAGAGCTGTCGATTCTTTTGAGCTATTCTGCGCCTTTTGTTAATGTGGATAGTGAAGCTGTTTCTGTTATAGCCATTTTTATAAAAATTTCACCAAGATGATTTAAGAAAATCAATACCGCGCCATAAAATTTGTTTACCAAACTGTATACCTATTGGAACGTGTATAAGGTTTAATGGACTACTGAAGAAACTGTATGAGGCCCTATTAACGAAGATTGCATTAGCCTTATCTTACGAGGTTTGTTTAAAACGTAATAAGAATGCGCAGCGTGCTATCTGGCAATTCAGGAGACGTCTCCCTCTAGTGGTAGTTTAGACAAACATCTGTTCGATCTTCATAGTAATTTTCAACTTCCTGAAAATCTATTTTGTATTAATAGTGCAGAATGTGTACATCGTTAAGTTGATGTGTCTTAATCAAATGTTAATGTATGAAGTTCACTGCCTTTGAAATCTGATATAATTGGTTATATGGCATATTATAACACTCCCGTCGGTCAAATCCTTGAAAATGTGTTTTCTGAACTCCTTTCAAAACTTCGGCCTTTTTCTTTCGACAGACGGCTGATTGAGGTCAGAAAGATGACTACAATAGAGTTGCTTTCCGAGCCATGATTGAAGTTAGTGCATGTTGTAGGAACATTGTGTGTCTTCTGGATGCTGAAGATCATGTGTCAATCCGTCTGGAATACCCGATAGGCTGGAAGACCTCTGGCGAAATGTTCAGCCATGCCTTCTGGATTGCCATCCACTTAATATTAGTAAGTGACGGATCTTGGGTTCGTGAGACCTCTCCAAAACGACCCATAAAAACGTTCAATGAAATTCATATCTAAGGAGCGAGCTAGCCATATCTTTGATTGGAAATCTTCTGAATGCTCCTCCAAACTATTCCGCACACCTTGGAGTCGATATCATTGCGGGGATACACACAATCCGTGAAGGGGGTATAAATGGTTACAAGCAGCTCAACGTAGAGGGAAATGTTCAGTATTGTTGCGATAACAGTAGTACTCTGGTTAGTCTTCTGCTGTCATAACCAAATGATTTCATGTGCTGTGGCTTATCGGTTAAAATGGACAATTCTAGCCAGAATTCGCTGGTGGTCATGATCGAAGAGCAGTCGCGATTCGTCACTATATGACCATAGCGGATGGTAATGCCTTCAAGAATTCCTGAAGTAGATATAAAGTGTACAGAGGCTCAATTATTATATGCTGCTTTGGATTAGACCATAGTCATGTGTAGTTGCCTGCAGTTATCAAGTTGCATACTGATATTCCATGACTTTTGGCCTTTGAGTGTAGAAAATCTTTGATAAGACCTGGATATTCATAATCAACGTGAAATTCTACATCAAGTTAGTATAGGCCTATCTTGTATCATATAATCTAACAGGGACATATAAAATATAAAATCGACTAACCTATTCTGCTTATAATCAATCCCTCAAGACAAACTAATTTCTTTTTCTAAGCAATTTGGTATTGATGTTAGCATATAGCTAATTGACCTTCTTAATTCTTCTTGCAGATCTTAGAATGAATCCGATGGCAGCAGCGGCGGCCGCAGGTCTCCTCCTGAACCCTCCAACAACGGAGAAAGGAGCCAGGAAACCTAAGTGCGCCCGATGCCGCAACCATGGCATGATCTCCTGGCTCAAGGGTCACAAACGCCACTGCCGTTTTAAAGACTGCGCATGCGCCAAGTGTAACCTCATCGCCGAGCGCCAGAGAGTCATGGCTGCCCAGGTTGCACTCAAGCGACAGCAAGCCGCCGAAGACGCCATCGCCCTTGGCCTGAGGGCTGTCGCCACGGGAAACCCATACGCCTACCTGCCGCCAGGACCAATCTTCGGCCTTCCCGTAACGGCGGCTCAACTGCAAGACCAGAAAGATGGCGGTTGTGATGTGGTTGTTGGCGAAGTCACCAGGCGACAGGACAGCGACGCCGATTCCATTGCCAGCAGTAAGTTTCAAAACTATTAACTGCTTAACCTCTAGATATGGTCCATTTTGTTTCCGATTTTCTCTCAGTAGCTTCAGTTTTTATTTCCATCTCACAAAACTAGAAGGAGACTCTGTTTTCGTGCGTGTCATTTGCAAACAATATCGATAGAGTTATAACGGGTTGAAAGTGTCCTGTAGCAGAAGAGGAGTTACAATTCAAAAAACCAGAGGCCATTTTGAGCCAATGCTATTGCATTTGCCTTATTTTACCTTGGTTATAGCATTTGCCTTTGACAGCAAATGTATTGTCTTGGTATACCGTAGAAATAAATCACACACTTGGCAACTCCTATACGCTTTAACGCTAATTTCGATCATTCCGTTGCGCTTATATATTTAAATTTGGCGAAGTATCGATGAGATGATAATAACGCCGTGATGATTTAACATATGTATACTGCGCATGCGCGAAACCAAAATATTGCCAGTGTTTATAAAAATTCATTTTCATTATTATAATAAAGAATTCGCTAACAAAGAAACTTTTTTACGTTATATTGACTAACATCACTTTTATAGGGATAATTATCCTTTTTTGGACTAATTTTTTGAATAGGAGGTATCCCTCCAAACGACTACGCAAAAGGGCACATAACACACTTCTGCACCGCAAACTCTTACCAGGGGAGGACATGCTAATATAAAATATTAAATGAAATTGGGAAAGGTGCAAGATTTGAACCCGGGACCTTTAGCATTGTAATCTTACGCACATGACCACAATACTACTTGAATATTCCACTAATCCGAATTTGTAAGTATACATCAATAGCCTACATAACTAACTTTAAATAATTATATCTCGTAAACTAATGGCCAACAGCATGAGTTGCTATGCCATGTAATAGTGGGAGGGGTGCATAACAACATATTTAAATTTCAGTTAAATCCAAGGTTAACAGACCTGGTCCCCTCCCCCATGTTAGTGAATCCAGG
Organism: Rhysida immarginata; assembly: GCA_023313115.1. Taxonomy (NCBI): domain Eukaryota; kingdom Metazoa; phylum Arthropoda; class Chilopoda; order Scolopendromorpha; family Scolopendridae; genus Rhysida; species Rhysida immarginata. The sequence continues at coordinate 25,654 of JAHWFO010011261.1, forward strand.
TATTGACGAACCTTGATATGTGCGACCCAAATTGGCCTTATCTGTATTTTACGAAGGTGAGTCAAATGAAAACCGCAAAATTGTAATTAATATTCCAAATTTCGTCCGACAGTGTTGTAATTCTGCAGATCCGTTAAAAATGAGTTGTAGAAATATCCGGTGGGTGGCAGGAAAGGAAAGACAAGCATGATTATAAAGGCTCTCTAGACAAGCAAACAATGGCACAGCAGCAGTTTATAGATGGCCGCCCCACTTCAAACATGCACCAAAGAAGAACAACCTTCAGTTATCCGATTTTTGAGTAGTGAAGGTGTGAAACCTATTGAAATGATGTGATGGGCTGAACCATAACTAATGTCTAACAATTCTGCAATTTCATCAATCATTACTCGGCGATTTTCCAACACTTAGGCTTCAATTGTTGCAATGTTCTCTGGCGTCACAACTCTGCCTGACCCGGGCGAGAGGCTTCTGATCAAGGCCTCCTAGATAACAAGGCCCGGACACTATGAGCTGATGACGTCACAAAAGGAGGGAAGGAGGGCAGCGAGAAAACAATACAAGGAGGAAAAAGAGCTCGTTAGTAAATTAAAGGAAAACGTCGATAAACATCTTTGAATTTTTCTATTGTTTTAAAAAAATTTTAGGTCTTTTCTACTGTTTTTAAAAATATTGTAGGTTTTTAATAATATTTAAATTATTACATTTAATAAATATATGTTTGATTTGTAGTTGTTTGTAATTCTAGTTCAAGCATTAAGCAGTACAAATGTAGTAGACAAATGTATCGCCTGTGAGAGCATCCTGATCTAGCTCTTAATGCTTTAAATGTTTAAAAAACTACAAAGGGCATAGGCTAACTCCAAATTTAGCTTATGAATACGTGTGTGTGAACATTTGTTTTATTTATAAATGTTAGTAGTATGCAAATATCAGATAAATCATTCAACATACTTATAGTTAGGCCTACTTCACTGGATCTAATGCTTCGATGTTTATTCAGTTTTAATTTAACTATAATATGTTTTAAGTGAATACAATTGTAATTTCTTTTATTCTGGATCTTCTAAAATGTTATTCGAACTTTTAGAATGAACAATTCATTTAATTAAATGATTTTCATCAAATGTAAGTGTCGCTATTGCTATGGATCGCTTATAAACGTCGTCAGTGACTTAGATGAATAAAATAAATTTGTATGACTACTTGAAGAATATATTAGCAACCCATACTTCATTTACACTATGTTGTGAAAGAATTATATTTTAAATGGTTCATGCTGAATGATAAGACGTAAGCTCAGTATAAAGATCGAGTAGCGCCTGCTGCATCGTCTGCATCCTTTCCCTCCTTTGATCACATGACCATTCCCATCATGCTCGAGCTGTCCGGGCCTTGTTATCTAGGAGGCCTTGGTCTGATACTGCTCTCACACCATTTGTGAACTTCACACTCCATCCATAAATCGACGTCTGCGCAAGTACTATATCGACTCTCAGTGAAATGATTATTTATTTTTCTTTGGTGTGAAGCTCTGTTTCTTCCTCTTCTTTGCTTGACGACGTCAGTCTTTATCCCGTGGGTTTTTTTTATCTCTTTTTACTCTTTGTGAGTACTGACAAATAATAATAATAATAATAAACTTGCCGCTGTGACAAACAGTGTGGCGGCCATCTTTAAACTGGTGCTGTGACGTTGTTTGCTTGTCTCTACTTTCCTGCCACCTACCGGATACTTCTACAAGTCATTTTTAACGGTTCTGCAGAATGAGGAAGTTGCATGACATTTTTTAAAAATTTTTTCGATAGTTTAGATCACTAGTATACCGGTATGGGTATTCTTTTTTTCTAATTGTGCGTAGTTCTTTTTAAAAAAAATTATTAAAGTTGACACCACCAAAAAAAGCTACGTCATAGCTCAAGAGTGATGTGACGTCACGCGCCATGAAACCAGAAACCATGCCTATATCTTATGCTGCTTTTCACGATCTGTCTGCATAGATATAGATGTTAGATGCCTATGATCTGTCTGTAATAAACTTGTATGCTTACAATTATTATTTCATTCCCATGTATACAAGCACTAAGTATAATAAGACTTAATAAAGCATTCATAAGAGCACCAAAACATCACGAGAGAAGAAATAAAAATAGATGAAAGATACTCGGTGCGAAATTAACGTCGGTTTCCATGACCTCGTACTCGTATGTTATTCATCGAATTTGAGCTAGCTGAAGAAGGAATGGACAAAAGCACATGGGATACAATTAGTTTTTTTCGTCTGATTCTTCAGACGTAGCAAAACTTTCATCCGATTAAACTTTAAATTTCGCCCGGTTTTGATCACTTGTTCAAGTGTATTATTTACTCATGGATGTATACATCTTATCTTTGTTTCGAAGATTATCGACTATAATCCTGAATTCCACAAGGAGAAATATAGACATGAAAATAAGTAACAGAAGGACTCGTTTTTCGAGCAAAATTTCGTGAGCTCTATTATTTTATCATAGATAGTTGCGTTTTCATCTCTTCTCGTGGAGGCCGAGGAGGGGGGGGAGGGGAATCGAAACGTCGGCGCTTTGCCTTCATATGGTGCTGTAATTTTTAAGTTATATCTGAAATTTAAATTTAAAATGAATTTAGTCTCCTTATAATGGGGAAAATCGTGAAATAATAAAAACAAAATTAAAATTAAAGTCACCAATCTTGAAAAAACTTGGGAGATGAAAGAAAACTCAAGGATGTAGTCTATTGAAGATGTTGTTGATGGTAGAAATAAAACCAGTCTATTGAGGATGTAGATGAAGTTCTTGTGCAGATAATGTTGATAGGGGAAAACGATAATCTTGAAGTACAGATGAAATTTTGAAGGGTTGATCCACATTTTTGGGATAAATTTCATATAAAAACGTTTTCGAGAATTTTTTTCTCATCATCAGTTGATTAAATATTTGAATGTTGAAAACAGTTGAAATAAGAATTTAACAATTGATATAAAGGTGATGAAGCTAAGTTGATTGTAATTGTTGGTTATGATTGTTGGCTATTGTATATTAGGGTGATTGTTGTTAAAAAGTAGTGTCCATTTATTGTTTATTTCTACTGATGGTTTGGCTAGATTATCGTTTTCCCCTATCAACATTATCTGCACAAGAACTTCATCTACATCCTCAATAGACTGGTTTTATTTCTACCATCAACAACATCTTCAATAGACTACATCCTTGAGTTTTCTTTCATCTCCCAAGTTTTTTCAAGATTGGTGACTTTAATTTTAATTTTGTTTTTATTATTTCACGATTTTCCCCATTATAAGGAGACTAAATTCATTTTAAATTTAAATTAATCATTTAAACTCCTTAAATCAATAATTTATATCTGAAATATCTGAAAGGAGCTATCCCCTTTCCGCGCATGCGCAGTGGCAGAGCTGATCTACAAAGGCGTGTGTTTCAATCACAGCCCACTAGATTATCTAGAGGGCTGTGGTTTCAATGGCGTGTGACGTCACACATCGTTTTAGTTTGGGGGCGTGGTTTTGCATTTTTAAAGTTAAATTTGTAGTTTTTTTTTAATACTTTTAAGATTTTTAATGGCGATTTTCATATTCAGCGTACCGAAATCTATATAAAAAAGGCCTTCTTTTTAAAAAAGAAATTCTCTGCAACTGCCCCATTTTAACACTGTGGGGCGAAATCTGGAGTTTTAATTACAATTTTGCGGTTTTCATCTGACTCACCCTCTTATTTATAGCATATTTTTTTTAACCGTACACGCGTTTAATACTATTACATTTCATGCGAATATGGTTTAAATAACTTTTTTAAATTTTAATGATCTAATTATTTAATTTTAATAATTTACTATTACATTTAGCGTTAATATTGAAACGATAAAAATTGAAAAAATTGCGTTTCCTGTAATATTTTTTGTCTTGTAATTTTTATTATTTCATGCCTCGAAGCACAGTTTCCATATTTTTGAGCCACGATTCCATATTCCATTCGAATTTCAAGTATTTATTTTACCGCATGGAATAATGCTTGGCTCTGAGAATTCTTTCGCTCTCAGAAACACATCGGCTTTTTCACAGCCAAGAAGCTGTCCATCTGTTTCTTACCGAAAAAAAAAAAAGCTGTTTGCAAGATATTTTGCAAGTAAATAAGATTTTTTTTTTACATTGAAAAACTGTGGCAGCTATTTTATTACCCATTTTCGAAGTCGACAATGACGCCATCTGTCGGTCGGTTGGTTCGCGAATTGTTAATTTTAAAAAAATTTCTTATCTTATAAAACGCACAGAATAACAATGTTATTCTGTGATAAAAGACCTCAAGCCAAGGAGGTTTAATAACAGGAGATGACATGACGTCATATTCTTGAAGCCTATTGTTGAGGCGTCGGCCATATTAAAAGACCCCAAGAGATTAACTATTTCTTAAATACGAGGGGCGATTGATAAATAAGGTCTCCATGGCTGTAACTTTTTTATTTGTTAACCGATTTTCAAAATTCTTTTTGTATCTTATACTCACATTTGTCCTCTATGTAATGCACTATTCACTTTTCGGCATAGTCTCCATCCCTTTCCACGCATTGTACCAACACGTGACCAGTTGGGTGAACCGTCGGAGAGGAATTCCGGAGTTGTTGTCGACACCAGGATTGAATGGCAGCGTTTACCTCGCCGTCAGAACCAGCTCATGTCCCTTAAGTGGGCTCTTTCTTCTATGGGAAGTGGTGAAAGTCGCAATGTGCAAAATCTTTCATTTTTGAACTGGAATTTTTCATCTTTGAACTGTAGGCGCTGCAACGCCTCTGGTGTGTGGTGACTCGCGTGCGGGCGGACGTTATCGTACTCCAGAAGAGGGTCCAAAGCTGCCATTCAATCCTGGTGTCGACAACAACTCCGGAATTCCTCTCCGACGGGTTCACCCAACTGGTCACGCGTTGGTACAATGCGTGGAAAGGGATGGGGACTATGTCGAAAAGTGAATAGTGCATTACATAGAGGACAAATGTGCGTATAAGATAAAAAAAAGAATTTTGAAAATCAGTTAACAAATAAAAAACTTACAGCCATGGAGACCTTATTTATCAATCGCCCCTCGTAGAAATTTCATAAATTTCTTGCTATAAGAGACAAACAATCATGCCTTGTTGTTCAATTTTAGTGTATTAATGCAATATTTACACGTTGCTCATGTAGATAACAGCCATGCAGGGATCTACCAATATGGCGGATATAGCTTCAATTCAACAATGAACCAATGAATAGGAGGGCGCCTCCTTTGTATTAATCCTCCTAGCCTCAAGCAAATAAGTCTGAAAATAACACATTACCGTAATATAAATTTTTCACTTATATGATTAATAATATTATAAGTTGTTAAAATTCCGGTTTTTTTTGTTGTTTTTTTTTAATTTATTTCAATGTCCTCTTAAAAACTTCTGAGAGAAAAAAAAATCACGTCCATACTTGAAGGTTAAACTTAGAAATACTAGTATTTCATCTAGTTCACGAAATGACCACCAGGACATCGACTCTATGTTTTGTTTATTTTTCTGAAATTTCAGTTCACGTCAAGTCTGAGGATGAAAGCGAGAGCGATGGAGGGCAGGAGGAGCCGACAGCCAGCACCAGAGGACGAAGCCTTTCACCTCTTCCCAACTCAGAAGAACGCCCACCCACGTGCCCTCTATCCTCTCGCGCTCTAACTCCCACGACACCCGACAAAGAGCCCCTCATCACGCCAGAAGTGAACATTCTACCAGAAGACTTCCGGCCGGGTCACCTAAGTCCCTTGGAGATACTGGCGCGGCTCTTCCCCTTCCAAAAGCCGTCGGTCCTCGAGCTCGTGTTGCACGGCTGCAACGGTGACGTCACCAAAGCGATCGAGCAGTTCCTATCGGCGAGTGACAGTCTGCAGTCACAACACTACCACCACCACCATCTTCATCACCCCCAAACGTCACCGTATGAAGCGACGACGACGACGTCAAGCACACCTAGATATATGCCCTCATCCTTCCGAGGTGGCAGTGCATCGTCAATTTCGCGGGCTAAAATCACGCTCGGAGGAGTAAAATCAGCCTTCACGCCATTAGTCCCCCTACCCAACCCACCTTTAGCCCACCAAAGCCCCTCGTTCGTCACCGCTAACTTTCCAGGTTCGTTCCCTTCTGACAACCCCCTCTTCAAGTACCCTCCTTCCCTTCCGGTCGCCCCTCCTCGCCTGCCAGTCCCCTCCGACTTCCTCCCCTTCAACCCTTACCCTCCCTCGTGCCCACGCTTCGTCCTGCAGCACTACCCGACCGTCTGTGCTCCCAACTGCACTCAATGTCGCCACGTGCTCGATCGCAAATCTGTGCAGTTGAGGGCGCCGCCCACCGTTGTCGACGTTATGGAGCGACCGGACTCGAGAGGAATCGAACAGAAATGAACAAGATATGCGCATGAATATACAATTCCATTTCAGTTCCACGTGGCCAAACCAAATCAGACTTTCCATAACCGTTGCTTTAACAGTGTCCCCATCTGTAGGTAGTTTGTACAAACTTTCAAAGATGTATAAGACGAGTTAGGTATGTTTCATGTTTATAGTTATTTAATGTAAATAAAGTTTAATAGAAGTTTAAAAGAAATAAAGCTCAAAGAACACCACAGTTGTCCCTCATTTGTGTAATACAGAAGATTGACAATACAAAGGGTTAACAATGAACGATTTTGACGATTTTGGGTCTACGCAGTTAGCGTTAAGGTTAAGTCTAAATGGTGGCAAAATTGAAGTAGTTTTGGGAAGGGTACCGATGCAAGCTGTATTAACTGGCAACTGGAAAGTGCAAGATGCAAGATCTCGTCGTAAATAAAGGTACCATCAGTAATGTTTTACAGGTGCTCGATAATGTGCACCTTTAGTAAATCTACAGGTATAAAATCTATAATCAACGAAGCATGTCTCTGTCAATTTGAGCAAAAGATCGGTAACACCAGCGAGGTAATGGCAGATCAGCCGGTAATAGCAGCACAAACACTAAATCCATCAAATGCCCCCATACAAACAAGTCACGAAGGGTTAAGTCAGGGGAGCATGGAGGCCATGGCAGCTTTCTTGATCATCATTTCCGACACGACTGCCCCATCAATTTTGCAGTTGTAGCCCTCTAGCGGCTGCACACGGAAACATAGATCTGCCGGCCATTTTTCAAAAAAAACAAGCTTGGCGAATTGCACTATGTACGAGGGTTATTCGTAAAGTAAGGCCCGTTTTGCAATAAAAACAAAGCTACTATATATATATTTTCACAATTTTTTCTTTACAAGATTCTATATACCTGTAATTACTTTTCTACATAATTTCCAAATTTATTTAAGCACTTGTCATAGCGCTCAATGTACTTCCGCATGATCACTTCATAGAAACTGCCGCCGGTGAAGAAAATCACGCAGTTTTCACTTGATCATCGTCGCTAAAATACAGGCTGCCGATGACCTCGTTTAGATCCTAGAACAGGTGGCAGCCACTGTACACGAGGGGTCAGGACTGTAAGGCGGGTGGTCAAGTTGTTCCCAAACAAAAGATGTGATTGAGGCATCTCTAGACCAATATCGTTCGTCAGATATTGGTCTAAATCTCTTAACGTGAGATAGAGCACGCGAATATTGGTTGCATCCGAGTTGAGTTGACGCTGATAGTTTTCTGACAAAGCGTCTGCACAACTATTTCCCATTCGCTTAGGTTGCTGAGACTACAGTACGCCAAAATGATTGCAAATATATGTCAAATCTGAAAACCATGCAATGATGCCATTCTTCATCATCCTTTAGCAGCCCTAGAGCTTTTGAAGCTTTCTGGAAAGTATCTTGCAATATACCAACAACTCTTCGAAGTTCTTCAAATGACTTTGGACCACGAACATAGCAGAGCAGTCGATGCTATCGACTTCCATACTCCGTTGGATCAACACCACCTCTACTCAAAGCCTGAGCGCGAAAACTTCATACATTGTTACATCATCATGCGGAGTCATAATTTAGGGCTTATTATTGGTAGAAATACGACTAAAAATAACTTCGTATGATGATGTAACAATGCATGAAATTTTCGCGCTCAGGCTTTGAATAGAGTTGGTGTTGGTTGGATTCGCATAGGCTTCTTCCACCCTCTTCATATCTTGTTTACCAATGTAGTTACGCAAATTCCAATACAGGGAATGAAGAGGATCTTGAGGGTGCTCTATCTGATGGTGCACCTTTCTTCATCGTGAATATGCAAATTAGGATCTTGCTTTGGTCTGATTTTTTTCTCAGCTTCAACATGCCCTTTTATACCAATTGCACAGGAAATTGGTGACTTTATGGTAAATTGTGGAACTTTCCAGAACAGGATGAGGTTGGTGCATGAAATAATTTGCATGCTTGGCAAATGGTATTCAGAAGGGAAAAAACACTCGGTGGTTACTTCCGAGCTTGAACCCAGGATCTTTGGACTCTGTTGCTCTTGTTTCCTCCTATGGCCACTCATCCCTTGCCTCAATCTTGACAGGAATCAAAGTTTTAGAACACTCTCATGAAAACAGCGAAAAAAGGAACTTGTCTATAATGTTGACAGGGGGTGGACAGCAAAACTGAAACACGTGGGTTTATGGCAAAATTATTTATTAGAAAGGACTCGTCTTAGAAAGGACAGATACTGGCCAGATGGATTTTGAGCCATTCCTCTTGCAAAACTTTGGCTAGATCATTATGTGATGCTGGCGGAGGAAAACGATTCCTGACTTGCTGCTCCAAAATACCTCACACAGACTCAATAATGTCCAGCTCCAATGGCAGATGTTCAACCTCTGTATCATGCTCATCAAACCACTCTTTCACCAATCTTGCTGTGTGTACTGGTGTATTGTCATCCTGAAACACACCGACACCGTCAGGGAATAAATGCTGGAACATGGAGTGTACATGATCTTCCAGAATATGCCGATAGTCCTTGGCAGTGACGTGTCCTTCAAGAACAATCAGTGGGCCTAGAAAATGCCAGGAAATTGCACCCCAAACCAACACAGATCCACCTCCTCCATGCTTCGCTGTGGGTATTAAACAGTCCGGCTGGTAGGCCTATGAGGGGTGTCTTCACACATATACAAGTCCGGATGTGGGAAACTACGCGTTTCAGGACGTCCATAGTTCAGGATTTGTGCTGCTAGCACCATTCAATTCTACGTTTGGCATTTGTGCGACTCACTTTCTACGTTTGGGGAGAATCGTAATGACTACCGCAGGCTAAGAAGATTGTTAACGCTATAACGCCTAGAACGATGTCATCATCATCATTGGAATCGTCCGCCAAATTGTTTTCGTTAACCACATGATATGTACAATCTATAAGAGAACAATTCAGATTGCCCCTTCTTTCGTTGTGCAAGCTATAACAATGAACGCTTTTGACCTTTTTGCACGATTCCTAGTGACTACATCATGCGTGACGAATCACACACGCCTTAAAGCACGTTAGTTGGGGGGTGGCCGTGGCTTGGTTGTCTCGTCGGTTGGTTCGCTGTTCGATGGAGTTAAGCAACTTCAGGCGCGGCCAGTTGCTGGCTGGGTGACAGCCAGTGGCTTGAGGACCACTGCTGGGTGGGACAGCTATTTGGGGCACAGCTGTTGGGGGACTTTAGTCTGATCCATTTGCTAAGTGACCTGTGCTGGATGTCCAGCAGCTGGTGATAGCCACTAGTTTGTTCGTCCGCCAGCAGCTCTTCCATCATGAACCCCCTGTGCTTCGGAGGGCACGTTAAGCCGTTGGTCCCAGCTGCTACTGTCATCTCGTAGCAGTCGTTAGTTACTGGTATGGCGCAAAACTCCCTCGAAGGAGTAAGTGCCGCAGATTATCATTCTGCGATAATCTACCCTCTGTACAAGATAAGATAAGAAGCACGTTAGTTGACAACGTTAAGCTTTACTACACAGCTATTTGACAAACGTTGAGCCTAAAATGGTCGCAGAATTGAACACGTTTTTGTAAAGGTACATATGTACGTCACATGTGTTAGTTATTCCCTAATAATTGGAAAGTGCAAGAAACAAGGTCTTGTCATAAGTAACGGTACCATCAGTAATGTTATTCTGAGGAACAAGCAGCTTCCACCTCATGACAGGGATGTTAGTGAAAAACGAACCAGAAACAGAGACCAGCCTATCTATAACACAACCAGCGTGAAGAGATCGTCATAGGTAGAGTTTAGAAAATATCTGCGTCTCTAAGATATGTAGTAAAGCGTCGAGCCTTATGGCACGTATACAGAAAACAGGAACAGAAACGGGATTCAAGTGGCTCAGTTTCTTCAGTCTTCAGGCGCCTCAAACCCTTTAAAACCAGTTTGGAACTACAGGGTGGGCCAAAAGTCTGTTACCACCCATACAATTTCAAACGAGCGGAGATACAACAAATCTGTTGCAGGCAACATAGAGGAAGTTAGATAGGGGCTAAACAATAGTTTGTTGCAACACGGGAACAAATAATCATAATTGGAAGAATTGTGTTTTAATGATAAAGAAAATTTTTTTACACGGATGTCTGAGACTGAATTTGTAACACTCTACTCTCTTGTAAATGTCAAAATACTTAAGAATGACATAAAGTTTATTATTTTCAGTTCATTTCCTGATTTATACTTCGCCACGCGTCTTCTCTTAGCCCTCTATTTGTATATTCTACGCATTGTAAATCCCCAAGTCTTTTAAAAGAACCATATAATTTGATGAGCTTTAAAAGCTTTCTCTTTCTCCATAGCGCGAGCGAGCGAGGCAAGATAGAACAGTCTTGAATGCGCCAGGCATTTGTTCTGAGGCGCCTTTGAGCATATGCTTCGCGAGACTGCCTGGCGAGGCTGCTCGCCCAGTCAGTACCCGACTAATGAATGAAATGCACAATGTAGTGTCCTTCTGCAACAATGCATAATTGTGCACGGTAGTTCACCTAACCCATCACATTTAACAATCTGCTGAATTCGTTGTTTTAAATCATTTACTGATGCTGCTACAGTGGGATACACCTTGAGCACAGAAATTTCATTTTGTTTTACTGGGTTTATTTTTACGCTTATTTTTAATCTCTTTCGTGTTAAAATCAGCATTTTAAGCTCTACAACTGTACAATTGGAAACTTTTCTCTACCTGTAACGGTTGTAAAGTTGCAAGGTGGAGGTGCAAAATTCGAGGTATAAGCAACAAAAAAAAAAAAAACCCCAAAAAAGTCAAAATACAATGAACGGATCATCCAAAAATCTCATTAAAATCTCCGCAATTGGACAATCGGCTCTTATATTGGTTGTTGCTTACAGCTACAGAGGAATAAGAAGCAGAGGGAAAACTCCTGATTCACAAGTTCGACCTTGAGTGTTTCTAATTTTGACCGGTGAGGGCGCTGCTGTTGTACGCCATTACACGGCTGCAAATTCCATTGCCAACTGCTGAGTTTGTTGGGAGTTTGTACAATTGTAGTAGTAGATTTTCATTTGTTGAATCGTTTTGATTACGTACTTGAGCAGCTATGAAACAGTTACTTAGGAATTTGTTGAAATTAATTGTTTGCCAAGTTATTAATTGTCTTAAATTAATAATAATGTTGAGTAACAAATCTCTCAGTTTGACTTGACTCTTGTGTTTTTGTTGCCAACAACATTGAGAATTAACTTTTACTTTAATTAATTACTTTCTTAATAATGGGTACTAACCCTAGTAATTATCAACATCCACTCTAAAGTTCACTCTGTAGCGTCAACTTCCATTTCAACTTGGATTTGGATGGATTTTCAGCCTGCATCTCCCCTTTTATCCAGAAGACTAGCTGTTTGGGATGAAAGGATGATAGTGAAATAGACAAACACAAACATCCATGCCCTTGGCGGGATTCAAACCCGCGACTCGCTGGTTACGAGAGTAGCAAGACCTGCGCCTCAGAGCCACAGAGCCGGCCCATTTCAACTTACATCTAGGAAAAATACATCTAATAGTTAATAAAAGAAATAAAAAACTCTTTCACCACAACAAAAATTAAGGAAAAATACAACCCGAACCTGGAAGCGCTTTTCGACAGCAAGGCTACCATAAATAAATTCAGAATTCAGATTTCTGGACTTCCGGTTCAAAAGTATAACTTAATTTGTATTTGAGGCCTCGGGGTCTTCTGGCGGGCCCCATAGGCCTACATCACATTTCATGTATATTTGCTATATTACTTTAGAACCACACTATAAATATACAAAATTTCAGGTTCCTAGGTCGTTCCGTTCAAATACAGCGAATCCTCTGGCATGGCCCTAAAGGCTTATATCACTTTTCTTGTATATTGGTTTTATTTTTTTTAGAACCGCACTACAAATTTACGAAATTTCAGGATTTTTGCCCTCTTTTTTCAAAAGATAAAAAAGGAACCATGAAATTCATACAAGTGATCCCTGAGGGGCCTCGGGCCACCCTAGAGGATTCGCTGTATTTTTCGCACCGTCCTCTGTATAGGGGCTACGTGTTTACAAAATTTCAATCCTCTAGGATGTTACGAGTAGTAGCGGGAGGATTCGCTATACTTCAAATAGAGTTCTTAATATTCTGACGTCCAACAGTTCAGCTCTGACGTCACAAATTGCTCAAACGCAATCAAAACTCCATAGACATGAAAGGAAGTCAGTTGGAGAAACCACAAAAACACATGATTTGGTCCACCCTAGAGGATTGGGGCCTACGTGTGTAGAAAATTTCAAGACTCTAGGTCAATCCTTTCGAAAGTTATGGCGTGTGACCTACATGTTACATTCATCTGTACCGTCGTTAATAGGGTTTCAGATGATGCTAAAACCCTAAAAATGACGTAGTGATTTCCAGTCACGTGGTAGAGTTTCCCATCTGTTTCTCTTCATCTGTGCTTACAACGATGCCATTACATGTGACTGGTGTTATTGTTATTGTTGCAGAGATTGCAATGAGGTTTTTTGGCTGATCAGTTCATTGGATTTTGAATTTTTTTTTTGTTTTGTTGCTTTTTTTGATGCTGAACAAGTTTGTAGTTGCTCTTTTTGTGCATCTCCTATGGTTTAGTAGATACGATTTGCATATGTTCTAATTTGCACATTGACAACACAAAGGGCCACCATGAGAAAGAGCAGCCTCATCTTCCTATTCACTCCCTTTATTGGAATTTGCATACCTACATTTGCCCCCCCCCTCCCCGGGGGGGGGGGGGCTATAGACTTTTGACTCACCCTGGTTAGGTTCTATTATATAGAGAATTACTACACTCTCTACCTTTCGGAAACTTCACTTTTATTCTTTGGAGCAATACAATTACTTTAGAACTGCCTTAGCAACCAAAGGCTTCCTTAACAACCTCATCTAACCTAACAACGAAATGCTTTCATTTTTATCCTCGAATTCCTTAAAATCTTATCGTTTTTTTGCATGTCAGGCTTTCGATTGATTAAAATATGTTCTTTAAAGATATCAAGATCGTTTTCTTCATATTCATTCAATTGTGTATGAATCTTTGTTTATGAATCGACTCACCTGATAGTTTGCCCATTTCATCACAAGATTGAAAAAAAATAAAAATATAAATATAAAAAAAAACAACTTCCATTCTGCTTCATCCTCAATTTTTTTATAATTGCGTATTTATTAAATATTTACCGGAAATGATTTCAACAAAGTTATTACTTGATCTCTCTTGTATAAAAAAAAATTCTAGTTAAAGGCGCCTCAAGCTAATAGAGAAATGAAGAAAAAGCAATCGATTCCTCTAAATCTCGACTGCAACAAAAATCGTACAAAGTCTCTCCTTTCTCCACGGAATACAGCGAATCCCAAAGAAAACATCCACTTTCTCTCGCTTTCTCCCTTTTTGTGCCTTAGGGGAGAATGGAAACCACGAATCCCACCTTTAACCTCGTTATCCTCACCTTTTTCGGCGCAAAGAACAACACCGAAAGCCCGCCATCGACTGCATAGCAATGATATTTTTGTTTCATTACCCGCCAAGTCCGCTCAGCGCCTCGAGGCGGCAAAAAGAGGAAACGATTTCCGAGTCAGCTGGATTAATCGAGTTAGCTGCGCCCTTTCTCTTCAATATTATCGGCTGCGATTTATAGTTTTAGCTGGGTTTTTTTTTTTCCTCCTCGTTTTCAGTTATGATTAAAAGCACAGACGACTGCCCACAAACTGTTAATTGAAAGAGTCGGCAGTTGTATTCCACGTGGTAAAGCAACGCATTACGAAAACAAAATGGCGTTTCTCGTTTCACTCTGTTTTAAATCAAATTCTCCGTTTATTTAAAACCAAGCGCCTAATTCCTCTGCGGGTTCCGCTTCACCTCGAAGGGACGTCGCCCTAATTCGATTTACGCGAACAGCCAGCGCTTCCTGGCGACGCGCATGTTGCCAAAGCCGCAGCAGCAGCAGCAGCTTCGTTATTGGCTGCAATAATATCCGCGAGCGCAAACTAACTTAGTTAAAGAGTGGAGTCGAACGGCGGCGCCAACGTCTCTCTCCGTGTTGATTCGCGCAGGCGTAATGTGATACAAATTTATTATTGCAGTCGCGCCGTTTTGCAAAGAAAAGAATTGGAAAGCGAGCTGGCTGCGAAAACAACAGATGCACGCGGGGGCTTCTCTCCCCCCTCCTCATCCGCCAATCCGATTCGTCGCTGCTCTTCCACAGGGAATGGCGGCAAAGTAAATAAACATGGCAAGATTGGTTTAAAAAAAACTGCTAAAACTCGGGCTGAGTTTTATAAACGCTCCTCTTTTGTTTTCTATTCAATTCAATAGACCTCAACAGATTTCAACCAAAAAGAACCAAACGATTTCGAGATCGATGGGCTGCTTCGTTTCATTTACCAAAAGTGGACTAAATCACAAATCCAATCCATAAAACTGCTTCTCAACATGTTACACTCTTGTTTATCAAATGAACACATTCAAGCTCAGCACTTCAAAAATTCTGAAGCAAAAGACTTTTATCAATCGTCGTTTGCTTAATGACTTATGATAGCATCTTTGATTGAAAATTTGCTCTAATTCAAAACTTTGAGCGCGACACAGAAAGTACTTCATTAAAACTTAACATACAGTATCTGCTTCTTACTCTAGCAAATATAGGATTAACCAAGCATAAATGAAAAGAAAATAAATGGACAAAATGGAAAATTGAGAATGAAAGCATTTCATCTAAATTAAGAATTTAATTTCCAAAAGGAAAACCATTAGCATCAAGGCTGCAACAACACCAAGATATCAATCTAGCAAACAATTCTTTAACTTGTCTGTACTACATTACCACAAACTTTAGCTGCTAGTTAATTAAAACAGGTGAATATAGAAATTCATAGTTACTAACATTTCTGGAACATCACGGTGTAGTATTTAGCAAAATGTCCAAGCGCGAATGTAAAACCTGTAGTTTCAAATTCATTTAACTGTGTCAATATCGTCCACAAGTGGTAACATTGTCGCGATCCTTATTATTTCCGAGGAAGTTGTGAAAGCCTCTCTTTCCATTTCACTCATTGTAGACAAGAAGTGGTCTTACGTCTGGGCCGACGAAAAATCCTTCTTTAATCTTGGTGTCTGAGAGGTGGGGGAACTTGTTTATGTGAAACAGCTTCAAGATTTTTGGCAGTGCTTTGAAAAACTGTTTCATGATGTCGAATTTGAAGTGCAGATATGGCAGGAGGGTTTTTCTTCCGCTCACAAGACTCTCAAGCAAACATCTTAATCTCTGGTTACATCTTAATCTCTGTTCCCAATTGACAAAGGAGACATGGGCACTTGGTATATCTAGCCTGCTGAGTCGGTGGGAGCTTTGGTTTATCAATTCTGTTCAATAAATGAAAGCAAAGTGACCCATTTTTTTAACACCAAATACACTGAGTGAGCATATTATTATGACCACCTGACATGTTTATGCAAATGCGCGCACGGACGTCGCTACAATGTTGCTAGCGGGCCGGACCAATATAAAAAGGAAAGCTGAGTGTCGTCGACAACATTAGACTTGTTCCATTCTTTAACTATGGGTAAACGACGCGATTTAACAGCCTTCGAACGCAGGATGATTGTAGGTGCTTTGAGCTATGGAGCGAGTATCAGCGAAACAGCAGCATTCAAGGGATGCTCAAGAGCAGCCATCGTTAAAGTATTTAAAGACCAGACGGTTAGCCGGAACACGGGGTCTGAAGGTTCGCGTTGTGGCCGCCCGCGGGTGGTTGATGATCGGACAGAACGGAGACTATCACGACTGGTAAAGGATAGCAAAAGGTCAACTGTGCATCAAATCACTGCTGACCTTAATCAGGGGTCCTCCAAAACGGTCTCTGAATGCACTGTCCGCCGCACACTGCATCGCATGGGATACGGAAGCCGAAGACCTGTCCGCACACCTTTGCTGTCTGCAGCCACGAAGCGGAAACGACTCCAATTCGCTCAGGAGCACAAGGACTGGGCTATCAAGCAGTGGAAACAAATCGTGTGATCTGACGAGTCACGATTCCAGTTACATCATGCAGACGGCCGCGTGAGAATCTGGCGGAAACCGCATGAAAGCATGGACCCCGCATGCATGAGTACAGCCCTTCAGGCCGGTGCGGGCACTTATGGTCTGGGGAATGTTTTCCTGGCAAGCGTTGGGTCCGTTAATACGTGTTGAACAACATCTGGATGGCACAGCATACCTCCGTATCGTCGCCGATCAAGTCCACCCTGTCATGTTGATGGCGTACCCCAATGGAGATGGCTACTTCCAGCAAGACAATGCGCCATGCCACAGAGCTCGTATTGTGCAGGAGTGGTTCCAGGAACATGAGGGGGACTTTACCTTACTTCGGTGGCCCCCACAATCCCCAGATCTCACTCCAATTGAGCATTTGTGGGACGAAGTCGAATTGAGCACAACTAGACAGTGCTATCCATCAGGAATGGTGTCAGATTCCTCTCACCACCTTCCAACATCTCGTGGAATCAATGCCACGAAGAATCACCGCAGTATTAAAGGCAATAGGTGGCCCAACGAGATCCTGACAGGGTGGTCATAATAATATGCTCACTCAGTGTACATTAGGGATAAGAAAAGCGAGTTCACTGTAGATAGCGAGCTTTTCTCATCCTTAGCTTCTCCAGCTTTATCCCCGCGGAATTTTAACAGGTATGTTTCGTTAAATCTTATATTCAGGTTAATTCAGGCAGATCTTTCGTTCTTGTTAAACTGTAAAGATTATAAGATTTTTCCAGATTTTGTCCTAAGCCTTTACTTTAAATCTCTATCAAAAAAAAATCTTTTGTGGACAAGAGATTTGTTTGTCTTTATTACACTAAGGATAGATGAAATTAAGAAAAAAGTTTTTTCCGTTGTTGGACTGGGTAATTATAGTTCACATTTCCAAAAAGCTCTTTAGGAGTCAATACTGATCACAATGGCCTGAAAATTTGCATGTATCTACCGAAGTTGTTTTTTTCGTTGAAGAACCAGGTGGCGTAATTGGGCTTTCCTAAGGAGCGAGCAATCTCTTTCGAATTACTGCTTCTCATAACATTGGGTATCGAGTCTTCTGATACTGATGTGACTACATTCTCTAGTACTCTGCCAAGTTTGATGTTCAGATTTCCTTAACATTTTTGTTAAACTACTTTGCAGGCATTGGATGTTTTTTTTTAAGTTACTAAAATTAATGATTTTTGCAAAGCAGTTTCGATACAACTGTTCGAACTTTTGGTTGTGTTGACATTACACTTTAAATCTGTGTCTACGGTGAAATAGCTCATTCAATGGATACGTGCTTTTATAAGACTCTTCTTGTCAGATGCAAATTTTAGACATTTGAAATTTACATATTCTGACTATTAAAAGTGCCAGTTACCTCCTACGGGCGAGTATGAAAACTGTTTTTTATTCTTTCAGCAAAAAGAAAAATCCCATATTCTGATCAATATTGACTGCTATAGAGCTTTTTGAAATGCGAGCTTTAATTATAGACCCTCTGTATTTACTACCCATGTTCAATATTTTCAAGTATTTTCTTGGAATTGTTTTAATTTCACCATCGTTCATAGACACCGTGAAGTTTTTCTCTGCCAAGACCTCAAAAATAAAGAAACCGGCCGCCACCCATCAAATAACTATAATGCCACATCTCAACCTGTAATCCAAAACTCAGTGAAAACTCAAGCCACCATAGCTGTCAATTTAGTATTATTTGACTCAAAAATAAGTCAAATGCAAGTGCTCTCCTGAACTATAGCTTCCTATTACGCCAAAGTAACAGTGTTAAGAGACATCATCCTGAACAAATAAGCTGTTGATTTTGCAATACAGCGATTTACATAGCGTCTCAAACTTTAGGGTCAAAACTCTACAGATTTATAGAGGAATGTAAGCTGAGTATTTTCAGATAAAAAAAAACAACTGATGGTCAGAAATGCATATTTTCAAGTGCTATGAGATCTTGAACGAGTAATACAGGTGAGGAAAGTTCTTGCAAGCTGCTTTCGTTTTCAGAGCAAACAACTTACAGACATGCATATAATGTACAGTCTAGCAGGATATAGTTCCCGGAAAGTCAAACGATGTACAGAAAAAAGTCGTTATCTAAATTAGAAGACATTTCGCCGTGGACAGCAATTTACGAGAGACCTGGACGTTCAAAAAAAAAACCTATACACACACCAGACTTATGACACACTATTCCAGACTTACGACACACTATATTGCGCGCAAGCATTCCTTGGAAGCGATAGCGTTGCGAAACATGGCGGTAAGGGGAGAAGCTAAATCGTTAACGGCGGTTGCCAAAGAATTGCAGTTAGAGAATTGCACAAAGCCTTAATTTTGCTGTAATAATAACATCCCCGAATACTATTTTTATTTAAAATTATAAAGCACCGCGTTACCTACCTCCTCACCAAAGCAACATATCTCTCGACAGCCTTGCCCTCGTTTCACATGACGCCAACTCCGGAAAATTTACGAGGATTATCAAATTAATTAATAAAATGAAATATTAAATTAAGGAAATTAGTTATTAATTATTATACAGATTTTTCTTACTGGTCACTTGCTGCTACTTTCATTGCTTTCATGTGAAGTGGATTCGTGCTTATTGCTGAGTAGTGGAAGAAAGAAGTTCCGTCAAGTGCAATCATACACACACTCCCACGCTTACTTTAACTATGGAGTCTTTGTATGGCTATGTGTACTCAAATTTTTTCGTTTTCGGGGTTTATTTTAAAAGATACAAAATTTCGCATTTTTCTTATTTTGCAAGCATCAATAGTAGCTTCAGATGAGTAACATTTTTCAATTTGGTGGATCTTCTTCAATTGTTAGAGAAGATGGTGTTGGATTTGCCCATGAAATGCAACCTTCGAACACTGAACACTTGCTCAGAGCTGTAGGTTGTTGCTACCTTGTTGTTATGGGGTTTAAGTTGTCTTTGGATAAATAAATTATTGTTTGTTTTGACAAACGAAAGCAGTTTACAAAAACTTTCCTCACACCTATTACTCGTTCAAGATCTCTTGGCGTTTGAAATATACATTCCGATTATTAGCTTCCTATCTCAAAAAAAAATACTTAGTTTATAATCCTCCACCATCTGCAGAATTTCGATCCTAATGTTTGAGACATCCTATAGACAATCAATTCCTCCACAAACTGTACACACCCTCCAAATGAGGATTACTAACAACCAATTTCAATATTTATCTGTTTTACGGCCGGTTGCAACAACGACCCTAACTCTCGGTTAGTTAACGATCGGTCAAGTCCTTTAACCGGGAAATGTTGCATCAAGCCTAGTTAAGTCTCAGTTAGTTAACTGGATGTAATACGAGTAACGAGGACTGTGATTGGTTCGTTTTGCTCCAATTAAACTTCCGGTCAACATGGCTGATTGTTTTCAATTAGCTGTTTGATAACTAGATTATCCAAATAGCGTATCAATTTAGCTGTTTGATAATTAGTTTATCCGAATTGCTGTTTGAAAATTAGCTTATCCAATTAGCTTACCCAATTAGCTTATCCAGCAGCTTATCCAAATAGCTGTTTGATAATTAGCTTATCCTAATTGCTACTCAAATCGCTTATCCATTAAGCTTATTGATTTAGCTTATCCCATTAGCTATCCAAACAGCTTATCCAAAGAGCTTATCCAAATAACTGTTTGATAATTAGCTTATCTAAAGAGCTTATCCAAATTGCTATTCAAATCGCTTAGTCATTTAGCTTATCTATTGAGCTTATCCAAATGGCTTATCCAAACAGCTGCTTGATAGTTACTTATCCAAATGGCTTATCCAAATTACTTATACAAATAGCTATTCAAATAGCTTTCCAATTAACTTATCCAAATAGCTTATCCATTTAGTTTAGTTTATCCAAATAATGTGCACAATTAGCTTATCCATTTATCTGTTTGATAATTAGTTTATCCAATTAGTTTAAAATATATTTCTGATTCGGAATGCCATTTTGCTTCGCTAACCATGAAGCTAAACCGTCGTCATCCAGCGTTTAAGTTAACGCGCCACTTAACGTCTGGTTAAGCCCTAATCTCTCTCGGTGCAACGCAAAAATTTTAAACGGGACTTTAATGAATGGTTAGTTTTAACTTACGTTGTTGCAACCGGCCGTTAATTAACTATAGCTAAAGTTTTTGGTAATATATTATAGAGAAATGAAAAAAAATTGTTACTAGATAGATATCTTGTTGCAACCTGCGCTAATGGTTTTCCATTGGGAAATTAAATTCTAAATTTCCATTTCGCCCATTTGTTTTCTTTTCCTTTATGTTTATATAATTGTGCTAAAGCTCAGAAGTACGGAAATTTACCTCTACTGAATTCCATATTATTTTTCATAGATATTTTGATATAAATCAACATATAGCAGCCTTTTTAAATTTAAAAAAACAAATCTATCAGTTTCATATACTCTTGTTTGGTAGTCTGAAGAAAATCTTGACTTCACGCATTTGACACGTTTTTATCTCAATGAAATCTGATCATTTACCCCTACCAGCGGAAGAGAGAGGGGGGAATATTCGAGGAACCCACACTTTTTATTTATTTTACCCCCATAACGGACAAAGAGGCACACATAAGGGCCACCCAAGACGCGATTTGCAAAGATGGAATACACAAAACCCCTAAGGGCATGAAGCGAATTTCATTTTAATCTTCTTTATCATTTTTCAGCTCACAAAGTATAACTATAAGCAAGACCCTATAATATCCCCAATCGATCAAAAATCGATTTAGGCCTACTTCCATCAAGACGCAAACCCGATACGTTCGAGTGTGGCTTGTGTCAACACGGCGAAGACGAAACCCCGACACAACAAGATGGGTAATTCGATATAGTTGGTAAAAACCAATTCCAAAAGGAAGGGGATAAAAGAAGCCCCCATTTCAGAAATGTTATTGAATCCTAATGAGGATCCTTCAAAGCTTGCTGCGCTTGAGTTACAACGACTTTGGCAACACATAATGCGCGTCGCCGTCGTCGCTCGTGTTGATCGAGTCGGCCGCCGAGTGGCGCAATCATCGAGTCTAATTGAAAAGCCTTCGTCCGTTGTTTGTTTTGGATCCGATTCAAAACGAGAGGGACGTCACTCAGTTAGTAGACACTTAAAGATTTTTTTTAAACCCTAATTCGAAATGGAAGATTTAAAAATAGCTAATGTATCTATCCTCACATGTAACTAATATTAATATATTAGCAAATACGTCAAACCGACTCTTCTGAGAACAGCAGTTGTTCTTTTGCTATCTTATAATGAATCGAACTCAAGCATATAGAACAAAGCAGAATGACTTTCACTACATCTTATATTCATGAGATCCATTGGTCTAGTAGCGCTGAACAAACTATCAAATAAAGGGAATCCAAAAGCGATACTTATGCTATCAATAACTAAACAGTGAAGCTAATATAACTGAAAAAAACCTGTCAAGAATAGTTTGTAATTGAAAGAGTTTATTCTGCTGAACAAAGCAAAAACCCAATGTAATACAAAACATGGAATTAGTTAATGCAAAGCTTCTAAGTAAACAATGTTCTTAGTGAAGCCTTTCTTGCTAGAGTAGATGTGAAATGTCAACACGTGAACAACCAACATACAGCTGACCAAGAGAAAAGCAAGGAGACTTTAAATCAACTCCAACAACCTTCAGAGATTATCCCTGAGACTTGTTGATTAACAAAGCGAAATCGAGCTTAAGAAGAAATTGCAGTCTCCTGAACTGCAATGGCAAATCTGTGTCTTTGAATGAACACAATTTCATTTTTGTATTTCCCTGTGTTATTCATAGCCTCGATAACATGAGGCTTCATGCTTTTGATGTCTAACCTTGTTCCACTGCACGTTCGTGGAGGGTCCAAGTTTCTCAGCAGCATGACTGGAGCTCCTTCTTTGAGGATAAGGTTGTGCGGTGGAGTCTGGACAAAGTTTAGAAATTCACTTAGAAATTCTATACCTTCATCCTGGTTGACAACAACAGTGTAATAAATCGAAAAGACTTTCGCCTTGAGCTCATCTATTGTGCCAACCATCTGTCCACATGACAGTTGATGCATGTTGGTACAAAGGGAATCTTCCGCTGACAATGGCAAGGAGCCGCTGTGAAAAGTGCTCAGCTGTTACATCTCCAAACAGACGGGCTCTCATGTTGGTCTCCTGTTCCAGTTTCTGAACATGTTGCCAGAGAACGGAGGTCATCAGCATTCAGCTCAGCGCCGTGCGATGAGATATGGTGCACTCATCCCAGACAATGGGCCATGGCTGCATTCCTTGAAATGTTGCACATTGGAGAATCTGTTTTGGCCAAGTTCAAAGGAATCTTAAAAGCTGAATGTGCAATCCTGCCTCCAATAAGAAACGTAGCTGCAATGCCAGTAGATGCCACAACAAGAGAAATGCAGTGCTGCTGGTCTTTGCAAGAAGAAGGTTGATCAGGAATGTTTTCCTATGCATACAGGAGCATCAAGAAATAAACGTTTTCCAGTTTGTCTTTGATAGCATCAATTATCCTGTTGTAAGCAGTAGCTTTGGCTCATTTTCAGCAACAAAATCCTCCAGTTCATCTATCTATCTGCTTCTTCTATTACCCCTTTAAGTGGCCAGAGAAATTAGCATCCCCCTAAAAAGAAATGAGAGAGAATATGGGGGGGGGGGGAGTACCAAAGCGTTATATCTCCACATGACTTGACCTCGGATCAATTTGATCTGCCTAAAACCTTCCCAGGGTCTACCTGGATTACCATACAAAATTTCATCAAGATTGGTCCAGCCATTTTGGAATGAATAGCGAACAGACAGACATACAAATATGCAGAGATTTTTATATATAGATAGATTACTATTGTTGGCAATAAATTAATAGTATCCGTATCGCTTTTGGATTCCCTTTATTTTATTGACTATTATATTATGCCATTTAAAAGTTTTATGATTTGCATCCTCACACCTATTCCTTTGAGAAGAGTCTTAAATAAATTATTTTATCATAGTAACAAGCAATAAATGAAAATCTACAACAGTGACAAATTGAGAAGCTAATTGCTTTTTGAACTCTGACTGGATCACAATGCATCTGTATTTCAAAACCAACACTTCCTTCAAGATTATCGTTTTCTATTATGAACATTATCTTCACAACACTTCATCTACATCCTCAATAGACTAAATTTATTTCTACTATCAACAACATCTTCAATAGATTACATCGTTCAAGTTTTCTTCCATCTCACAAGTTTCTTCATCGTTTTTCAAGATTGGTGACTTTATTTTTTTGTTTTGATTAAATTTTAATTTTACTATTTTCCCCATTAAAAGGAGACTACCCACATTTAAATTTAAAATTCAGTTTTTCTTCATATTGCTGGTTGGTTCCAAACCTTATAAATACCACCGATTTTATAAGGAAAAGACGCCAAAAACTTAATTATTCCACATACCTTGTATCCTGCTTCTGCCCCACCCAACATGGCGGCGCTGCGACTTCCGGCGGCCTCACCTCTAATAAGGAGCCTACAGCGCCAAGCGCAGTCCACTTGTTTTCTCTAGGTCATTGGAATCGACCAATTACAAACCGTGTGCCTGAAACCCAAAAACGGAAGTTGGAAGTACCCTCAGTTTCGGTTTCACTAATATCGTCACTTAAAGCATTTGGCTCTCATAAGAATTCGCTACTTTCCGTTTAGGTGGCGCCACCCTTGTGGGAATTACTTGAACTGGTCTAAGTGGGATTCGCCGTTGTTTAAATAAGGCTCAACACGTTGTTGCAGCTAAAGAAATGAAAGGAAAAAGTAATAAATACTGCCGTGTGTAAGGCTGCAAATCAAAAACGATGTTACATGCAGTAAGATTACATTTTCCCCCAAAAAATAAAGCCATTAGAAAAAGTTGGGAAGTAAAACTTACAATGGGGAAAAAAGCCACAGATACCATGTGTATCAACACAATTTTTTCCATATTTTAACATATATTACTAATAAAATGAAATAATATTCAAAATTTCTCTTTAAAAGTTTGTTTCACGAACAATACGTTTACATATGGTGAGGTGGATCTTTCAAAAATAGCAGCGCCTCTATATTCATTGAAAGTAGCGAATAGGGCCATCTAGTGACAGAATGTATAACTTTAGATAGAATGAAACCTCTGTCTCCCAGAACCGTCATGGCCGAAAATGAGTGGTTTGGTTTGGTTTGTTTGGTATTAACGTCCTTTTCAACTGCCATGGTCATTTCAGGACGGCGTTACAGGGACCGCAAATTTTGCCTCGCAAGGGTTCTTCTTTAACGTGCAGCCGGCAAACGACTACACCCGGGACCAACGGCTTTACTTTCCTTCCGAAGGAAGTGCGTGATCTCAGGGTTTTCCCCCTGAAAAAATCCTCATCGTCCTCGGCCGGGGTCGAACCCGCGTTCTCGGGCATCAGGGGCGATCACGCAATCACTGAGCCACCGAGGCCGATCGAAAATGAGTGAAGATGATGCAAAACACATGGCTAAACATGAGGGTAGCTGATTAATATTCTTTCACACGCTAATCACGGAGTGATAAGTTTATCTTTTCGTTAACTTTGTATTTTAAGTATTTTATTGTACACGGTGATTACAAAAGAACTTCACACTTTTTAAAAATTTATTATATCAAAGCTATTCAGAAAAACTCTTGAAGTTTATTGTTACACGTGACTTTTGTGCTAAGATCCAGGAGTTGTGTGATGCGGAGGATAATTTCAAGGACCGCCTCATTTTTAGTGACGAGTCCACCTTCCATGTGAGTGGTAAGGTGAACAAACAGAACGTCCGAATATGGAGGACTGAAAACCCAAGAGAATTTGTGGCACACGTGCGTGATTCCCCAAAGGTTAATGTCTTCTGTGCAGTGTCCAAAACGAAAATCTACGGACCCCTTTTTATGGGGTAAGGTGAACAAACAAAACACCTTGTAATTTCTTTTTATGGGGGTGTGTAAAGGAGAAGGTCTTCACCCTACGCCTTCCCCGTGACCTAGACGAGCTGAAAGAACGCATTACAGTAGCGATACGTGGGATTGATAGAGACATGTTAATGCGGGTTTGGGACGAATTCGACTACAGGGGGGCATACTGAACATCTTTAACTGTGTCACAATAAACTTCAAGAGTTTTTCTTTAAGTATCCGTATGTGGTGTGTCTATATTCTGAATAGCTTTGATGTAATAAATTTCTTTGTAATCACCCTGTATTTTATAAACAATTTTTCGATCATGGTTTCAAATTCAATTTCATTTCGATCATTTTTCAGTTGCGTATTTTCATTTTAGTTACGTATTTTTGATTTATGCTTGTGGAAAGTGATTCCTGAACCCTTTTTCCTTGGGCCCAAAATCGTCAAAAAGCAGCCAGGTAACTAATTATTCTACGGCTCACTCCTGCCCAGAACTGTCATGGTTTCAATTGGCTTCACTTTGGTGGCGAAGTTAACAATAGAATCCGGAATCTACCTTTAATATATGTCATTGATTTCTGCATTGATTAAATTTTGAACTGGAAATTTTTATCTGGAGTATTTTCGAAATAATTTTTATTTCATTTTGCTTTTAGATAAAAATTTTTAGCTGAATTTCATGAAAGAAGTACTTATTATCATATAATACGATCTTAAGGAATCGATCTCAATATCTATTGTGTGTCGAGAAAGACATTTTCAGTGAAAGAGTAAAGAAAAGCAATAGGCTACGGGAAGATAACTTTCTTCGCTGTCAGATTAATGAATTCTTCATTATTAATACCGCAAGGTGCTTTATGCCGTCGTGTGGGGAAACATGTCTGTCTGTCTGCCTGTCTGTCCTTCATAACTCTAACTCCTCCAAGGCTATGAAAGAATCTCAGCCGATTAATATGGTTCATGACACGAAACAATCACAAATATGATCGAAATCGGTTCAATGGCACGTGCATAAATGATACCTTCATGACCCCACCAAGCAATTTTCAATGCTAAGATATAGTAAGTAATACATCAAACAAATCGTAACGACGAGATATAAGCGGTATTAATTACTGTTTTCGCCAAATGATAAACATGATTCCACGAATGAACCATTTTAAAAATGTTCGTAATCGATACAATGGCTCGTGTCCATAGGACACTCTCAAAAATTTTTAATGATAAGATATTGCACGTTTTCTCCCTTACATGCTCAACCGAGTTCATATTCGGAGATCTTGCTGGCCGCTGGACGCGTTGGATATCCTCAGTTTCCAGAAAGTCCTCCACAATCAGAACCCTGTGGGGACGTGCATTATCATCCATGAGAATAATCTGGACCCATGACACTCAGAATCCTCTAAAATGACTTTCTAATGAAACTGTTTCAGTAATACATGTTTTAATGACACAATTGTGGTACCAATGAAAAATTTCGATGCTAAGATATGACATGTAATATATCAACCGACTCTGAACGACCTGTTATGAACGAATATATAATAATAATTATAAAGTTCGATGATGGTCGATATTTATTCAGGGGTACTTGTGCTAATGATATCACTATTGTACCACTGGAAATTTCTCAATGCTGAGATAGGGCAAGTAACATATCAAACAACAAGTAACAACATTCCATGAATGAATATATAAGAATAGTTATAAAATTCGTAGATTATCAATTGAATCAATGGAACCTGTTTTAAATTTTTCAAAAGCAATTCAAAAATTTTGGAATTATGTTTCAAATAGTTTATGTGCCAGCGATTAGTTTAGCCTTTCGGTACTTGATTATGTCATTCCTTAATGGTTTATTATGAATAATTTATGTGCTACTAGATAATCCAGCCAACACGTTGGATAAAAAGAGAAAGTATAACTTTATATCAAAGTATTACTAAGTACATCATTTATAAGAAATCGCAGCTGGCTACATTGTAAACAGTACACGCATCAAAGTAAATCTTGATTTGAAGGCTTCAACTAGAACCATAAGGTGTGAATTGCAGCATGAGATCTTTCACTAAGAAACTATTGAAAATTCATGCTATTAATACCAAAACACAAAATAGCAAGACTTCAATTTGCTCAGAAACATATCAGTGAGAAGACTGGTTTTGGGTTGGTGGTATTTTCTGATGAAGAACGACCGACTTTCCATGGATGGACCTGATAACATGTGAAAAACAAGGGCAAAAACCAATTGCTCCGATCAGAAATAAGCACCAAACGGAAGATACCACGTGTGATGGTATTAGGTGCCATTTCAAACATGGGTCAACTGAAGATAAAAGTAAATGAGGGCAAATATACGGCAACCAAATACTTGGAAGACCTTCAAAGCACTTTCATTCCTTTCAGCAAGAGCCACTACAGACAAAAACAATAGGTATGGCAGCAAGACAAGGATATATCCACACAGCTTGAGTTGTTACTGAATGGTTTTCCACTAACAATGTTCGTACATTAGACTGACCAGCAAGGAGTCCGACCTCAAGCATCAGAGTGCCGGAGCACCCTCTATATCTTGATCACGGTAGTAAAATAGCAAGTAAGGAATCTTTTATTTTTTCTGGCAAAAAACAAGTTCACTAGTGCAAACTTTTGTCACCACGCGCGCCATAATATTATAGTGTGAAGTGCGTTTGTGTTATAGAGTAGAATAGATGAGTATGAAAAACCAACATTTACCTTCCAAGATTTTAAAATTAGTTTTAAAAAAGAATTAAAATGCTCAAGTAATCCAATGGAAGAGTTAAAAACTAAATTAGATGAATTAATTAATCACACAGATTCGGAATGTGATAATATTTTTGTGCATTAAGACAAAGAAGATCTTGATACATCTATTGATATGGTCAGTTGTATAATTTATTATGTTTTTGTGGGTACCTAAGCAGGCAAATGATAGATTTTGTTGCTTATTTGATGCTGAACATGTTTGTAATTTGTGTTTTTTGTGTATCTCCTACTGTTTAGTAGATATGATTTCCATAAGTCCTAATTTGCATATTGACAACACTCTAAATGCCACTATGAAAAAGTGCACCCTCAACTTCCTATTCACTCCATTTATGGAATTTGCATAACTATATTTGTATCCAAGATAAAAGAGAGGTGGTACAGACTTTTGACTCGCCCTGTATACTACGAGATATTGAAAAATATTTTTCAGAGCATGTCAATGATCCAAGAGTATACTATGACACTGCAGAGTACATTTTTTTGCAATGTACAATTTTTATTTCCGTGTAATGAGCACAAAGATGAAATGTTAGCTCGTACAGGGTGGTTATAATTAAAGTGACACCATTTAGACCCTTCTAGTGGCCGTTCTAGTAATCAGATTTTGACGAAACTTGAGATATGTGTTATACAGACCTTGGGGAAGAGAATTGTACAATAAAAAAAATTAGTTCACATTTTGACCGCTACGTCAAAATATGGCGCTGGTCATGTAAGAAACTATCTGAGAATTTTTACTAAATCAGAGACGTTATGCAAATGAGTTGTAAAATTAGAAAAGCTTTAAAATGACAGTGAAATTAAATGTAAAGTCATTCTTCACGATGGTTTTAGCTAAAAAGGATCGAGCTTTATTGGTGAAGTTGTTTTACCAGAACTGCAATAATGCTTCTGCTGCACTAAGAGAATATCGACGTTTGAAAAACTTGCGAAATGGGCCTATGTTCATTAATGGTTTAAAAAAAATGATTAAGAAATTTGAAGAAACTGGTGAGTTGGGTGTGCTGCCAGGGAGAGGACGGAAACGAATTGCAAATGAGACTGTGGAAGACGTTGCTGCTGCTGTAGTGGAGAGTGCTTCAAGTTCCCAATATCCTTCATCAAGTGCTCGAGCCGTATCACATGATTTGTCTATTCCGTGGTCTACGGTACAAAAAGTTTTCCGTTCCATTTTAAAGTGGTATCCATACAAGATCCAGGTGGTTCAAAAGTTGCTTCATGAAGATCCGGAAAAACGCACTGATTTTGCTTGCCAGTTTCTGGCTAGAATAGCCGTCGATAATGCATGGCCATGGAACATTTTGTGGTCAGATGAAGCGCATTTCACACTAGACGGAGCAGTGAATGCTCAAAACTGTCGCATCTGGGGTACTGAAAAGCCGATGGTTGTGCATGAAAAGCTTTTGCAAGTTGATTACGTGACTGTATGGTGCGGATTCACTTCACATTTCATTCTTGGCCCCTTTTTCTTTGAAGAGAACACTCCGCAAGGCACTAAAAGATGTTCAATCACTGGTGCTCGTTACTGCGAACTTCTGCTTTACAATACTGTCTTTCTGCTAGATGGTGCAACACCCCACATTGCACGACAAATGAAGGAACTGCTTCATGCTCATTTTGAAGATGAACGGGTGATTTCGAGAACAATTCCAACTGCATGGCCTCCTTGTTCACCTGACTTAAACCCTTGTGACTTCTGGTTGTGGGGATATTTGAAAGATGATAATGTCTATGGAGGAAGAATACGGACTGTCCCTGAATTGAAAGCAAGCATAACACGCCATATCACTGCGATTCGTCAGGAGACCCTTCGCTCTACTGTGAAACATGCAATAATGCGCTTTGATCATGCCATTGACATAAATGGAATGCACATTGAACAAATGCTCTGATTTTATAAATTTCTCTGCTTCTAACTTGTTTTTGTTATTATTCATGTGCCATATTTTGACGTAGCGGTCAAAATGTGAACTAATTTTTTTTATTGCAAAATTCTCTTCCCCATGGTCTGTATAACATATAGCTCAAGTTTCGTCAAAATCTGATTACCATAACGGCCGCTAGAAGGATCTAAATGGTGTCACTTTAATTATAATCACCCTGTATAATATTTTATTACGATGACGCCAATACAGCAAAAAAAGTAAACTCTGAACCTGGAAGTAATCAAAACGTAAACGAAAATTTTCAAAACTGTTTTCATAAATCTATACATAGAAAAGGCAATGTAAGTAAGTTTTGTCCGTTTTTAAAAGGCAACTTAGAAGTAAGCTATAAAGTTAAAATCCTTCTTCTCTTTCTTTCATAAGTTAAAATTTAACACACAGCCGTGTAATAAATACTACCACAATGATGGAAAAAATCTAAAACTGGAGATAAGTCTCTTAAAAACGTAGAAATTAATAATCTTTATATCTATATACAGGGTGTTTTTGAATTGAGTACAGATTTTTTGGGAGATGATAGAAGAGGTCCTTAGAAGTATTTTTTGTCATATGAACATGGGGTCCCCGCAGCTCCGTTTACTTACAATACTGCATTGAACAATCAAATGACACCGGGACGCAGTGTGCGTTGGTAGGCCTAGATTATTTTATTTTTAGCAATTAACACAAGCAATCTACTGTAATAACTTTTAAAATAATTGTTTGCAAAGAACTTTCAAGGTGCACGTGCTTGTTTGTTGAAAAGTCTTAACGGGCAAACATACCTTGGTTTACTGAAGGAGGACCTCCCTGGTCTTCTTGAAGATGTTCCACTAATGACCAGACATTTGATGTGGTTTCAACAGGACTGCGCACCTTCGCATTACACAAGAGCAGTTAGAGATTACCTAAATGAGACATATCCTGGTCGTTGGATTGGTCGTGGCGGACCAGTTGCTTGGCCACCGAGATCGCCAGATCTCACACCGATGGATTTTTTTTTTATGGGGAAGCATAAAATTAATGGTGTACTCCGAACCCGTAGATACCGAAGAAGAATTGGCGGCTCGTGTTGTCGCGGCAGCAGGTGACATCAGCGACCGTGCTAATCAACTGTTTCCACGCGTACATCAATCCATCATAAGGCGTTGAGAATTGTGCTATGAAGCAAATGATGGTCATTTCGAACAATTACTGTAAAAGTCATTACAGTAGATTGCTTGTGTTAATTGTTAAAAATAAAATAATCTAGGCCTACCAACGCACACTGCGTCCCGGTGTCATTTGATTGTTCAATGCAGTATTGTAAGTAAACGGAGCTGCGGGGACCCCATGTTTATATGACAAAAAAATACTTCTAAGGACCTCTTCTATCATCTCCCAAAAAATCTGTACTCAATTCAAAAACACCCTGTATATGAAATAGACTTATACTCTGTCCAACGAAAGAAAAACTGGGCGTGTCTAATTAAATTATCAATTTCAATTGTTAGACACTGTTGCGAAATAAAATTAACAATGATTAACAATTGAAATTGGAAATTTAACTGGGCACGCCCAGTTTTTCTTTCGTTGGACAGAGTATAGTTTATATTTGTTTCCTTGCATGTGTGAACAATCAGCCCGTGGTATTTCCGTCAACAATTGGCTGGGTGAACAATGGTTGATGAAATTATTACATGCCGTAGCCGACGAAAAAGACACGCTCTGGCACTGAAAAGTCACTGACCATCTTAGGCCAAGCAACAATGTAATATTCATTGTTTCCATGTTGGATTTTAGCAATCAGTAGTTTTTCGTTTGTTAGAAACAATGAAGGTTACATTGTTGCTTCGACTAAGAAAAAGAGGTGACTTTTAAAAGGGGAGATGCGGGCTGAAAATCCATCCAATAGGTGACTTTTTCCGTGCCAGGGCCTGTCTTTTTCGTCAGGTATGATGCTTGCCTTAATGATTCACGTTTTAAGGGGGATAGTTAAAATAAAAAAATCATTATTATTTCTTTTTTTATTAAAATCTTTGGAGAGATGTAAGAAATTATTCTAAAACAAATAAGAAAATACAAATGCAGCTGCTCCACCTTTTCCTGAAAATGTGTGGGTACTTTTCCTCATGAGCTAATAACTGGAGAACGTTTATTTTTCATTTTCAATTTAGTAAATTCTTTTAGAGAAGTTTTAGATGTAGTAACTTTCTTTAAAGAAGTTATAGACAAAGTTTACCTAAACGTATTAGAAAATTCTACAGATCTCAACTGATTGTGTGAGACGCCAATCCTTGCTGCTAAAATTGATACTATCAATATAAACAACCACATTCAGGACATGATTCCACGCTCAGTGACTGAATACCACTCTATTGAAACGGTTACATGTTGATCAGAGATGCTGATGAGGCTGTAAACAGAGTTCCTTACTCTCTCAATCTCTTTTTTTTATTTTATTTACTTTAATAATTTGTAAAAAAAAATCACGAAAGATGCTTTATTAGACTTCCAAAATTTGGAAGATTTTAAATAGAACCCTAAGATCCGGAAAATTAACCAGCAGCCTCCAAAATTAGGAAGATTCGTCATAGGCCTCCAAAGTCGAAAAGATTAAGCAATAGGGCCTCCAAAATACTATTAAAAAATTATAAAATCAGAAGACCCCTTAACAAAAATCAATAATTCATACGATTATTTAACAGGCCTCTAAAATTCGAAAGATTCCCCAACAGGCCTTCAAAATACTGAAGATTTCAACAAGGGGCCTCCCGTATATAGAAGACTCGACAACAGCCCTCCAAAATCCCAAAGTTTAACCAATACACTTCTAAAATACAATTCAGGGGCGTAACTTGGGAGAGGGGTTGGGGGGTTCACAGGAAACCCTTTTATTTCCCTGATCTGTTTAAGTTCATTTGTTTTTCTTTGTTTCTACTAAAAAACTATTCTACATTTTATTCACCCCCCCCCCCCCACCGAACTCCCCCATGTAAAATCCTAGTTACGCCCCTGCTTTATATATGGTTCTGGCCGCGAAGACAATATTATTAAATAAATAATAAAGGGTCATAATTTTTCCAAGAATAAACAAACTTAAAGGAGTACAAATTTCTTAGAGGGTGGAGGGTGGATAAATTCGAAAGTAAACAACTAATTTAATTTTTAAAGGGGAGTGAATTAATCAATAATAAAATGATGAAAAATAGGAAAGAAAATTCCGCAGCCCGGGATCGAACCAGGAACCTTTGGCTCGGACCGCCAACGCGCTAACCAATTGCGCCACGGCGGCCATGAAAGCGAACCGCTATTGCATGAAAGCGATCCCGGGCTGCGGAATTTTCTTTCCTATTTTTCATCATTATTTCGAACAGCTGAGGTCGGCGTAACATGAAAACCCTCACAGATCAACTAATGATTTCTTCTTTAAGAATTTACGCCTTAGGAAAGATAGTCCCAGCCGGCGAACTAGGTAACTGCTCTAACCAAGCCCTAAGGTCATGCAATTGGTTAGCGCGTTGGCGGTCCGCGCCAAAGGTTCCTGGTTCGATCCCGGGCTGCGGAATTTTCTTTCCTATTTTTCATCATTATTTCGAACAGCTGAGGTCGGCGTAACATGAAAACCCTCACAGATCAACTAATGATTTCTTCAATAATAAAAGTTTACAAAACTGAATTAATATACATGTAGTTTCATTTTATTTCTTCAAGGCATCGTTTTAGATAATATATTCTTTAATAAACCCATCAAAGAATATCTACTTCGTGACACATTCACTTTAACAATTATTAGTTTATCATCATCATCACTGTGTTTAAATTATAGCGGCTAAAAAATCAGTTTTACCAAAAAGCAGCAGTCACAGTAATCACAGCTTAGCTCTCACTACAACGAAGAAAGATTACGAAAGAGAAAAACCACTGAATAAATCCCGCCATCTATAGTCGAAATGTTTTAACAAATATCTAATTAAATTATTTAAAATGTTTTTACCTCAATTATTATGAAAATAAATAAAAATAAACGGGACGAATTTAAAACCCGTTTAATAAAAAATAAGTTAAATATTTCTATGAAAATTTGTAATTGTTTTCATAAACTTATTATTAAAAAAAATTGTAGTTCGCTCTCTCTCTCTCTCTCTCTGTGTGTGTGTGTGTGTGTGTGTGTGTGTGTGTGTGTAACAGTGACATGACTGACTTATAATAGTTCGCTAATTACTTTGAATGGATGACAATATTAAAATAATATTGAAAGTATTGTTAAAGTTTCTAAACGGGAATGCACTAACAATTTATAAATAGAATAATTGTTCCTATTGTAGCATGCATAATCACGGGAAAAGCAGAAATGGCTACCAGAAAGTTAAGATATTTATAAATAAACTTCAGTTTACGTAAACAAAGATGAGAACGCATAAAAAAAAAATGCTCGCTTACCTTTATAACAAGGTTCGTTCGATAATTACTGATTGATTATCCACAGAACAGGAAAACAAAGCTAAAAACCTCAACTACTGCGATATGCAAATTATCCATTGTTGCTATAGCAACATCTAGAGCGCGAGGCATTTTCTGGAGATTTGAACGTTAAACGACCTGGTGTCAAAATTGAGCAACCAGCAATATGTCCTAAGACATAAATTAGATGTTAATATCCCCCCCCCCCCCCCCCCCCCGCTGGTGATCTATAACAAAACCAAGCTAAAATCAGAACGACCTTATGTAGAGTGTATTTCTTTCTATAAGGGAATCTATATAGCCTATAACAGACCCCGTATGTATAATAAATATTTACTCATTTATTAACACCTTGTATAACACAATGGTATAAGCCCAGAATATTTTTTTTTTAAATTTATATAAAATATAAACACTTCAATATTTAAGTCTAAGCATTAAAATCGAAAAGTAAATAGTTTCACTCGCTAAGTAACTCTGGTTATTTCTAGCTAGCTTTCGAGTTTATCGACCTTACGGTTAATTAATTACCTCTCATAACGTGCATTTTTAAAAACATTCAACAAACGCCTAACTAGATTAACCGGGCAAGCCCTTAAGCGTATTTCTTACCTTATTACAAACACGGAACCAAAAGTTTCAGCGTTCCACTTCCGAAAACTCGAGAGAAATCGAATCCAGAGTTCTTTGGATGAATAAAATATTTCTATGAGATTTAATTTTAATGAAGACACATGTTCATTCATTCGACTCCGATTTGTAACCGGCTTCCCGTCATGCATTTCGACAACCGAGCAGGTGTAATTGCTAACTACTTCCGAGTGAATACATAATTTCCGCTATGTAACTAAAGGAAAATGAATTTAAAATTATATTGGAATAAAGGAAAAGGGGCTATGCAAATTATTATCTTCCAGTGAGGTTATCAAGTTTATCCTTCCGAGAGCGAATAGGAAGTCGGGAAACGAATGGAGTTGTATTTTTCTTTATTTAGTTTTATATTAAATATAATAAATTCAGCTGCGCATTATTCGAGAGCTATTGTATGGTTTACGCTACTCTACAAATACTTCAAGAATGAAGATAGGCGACTGAAATCTGTCAATGCGGACTAATTGGAAATGATGGGTGGCCTATCTGATGCCAATCGGACAAGTCTTAAATATGCAAATGAAGCCAAATGTAAATTACTCCTTGTAAACTGTAAGAGACAGGACAAAATTCCTAACTGCAAAGTTGCAGACCATGAAATTCTGAACATTTAAAAAAAAAGTTCATCAATATCAGATGAATGGTTCGCCAGAAAGTCAAAGATGCCAAACTCTTGACCAATTACACTGAACAAAAAAAAAAAAGGATTGTCAAGGGTATTCAACAATTTCAGGGTAATTTTTGTATGCAGAAACTAAAAATGGCAGTAGTTTTGTTCGATTGGCTCTAGTTTTTGAGATGCAGTGAAACATCGAAAATCCGGCATTCAAACAACGCGCTCTTCGGGGTTCAAAGTATTCCCATCAAGAAGGTGACAACTGTATTTCTTGATTTTGCTTATTTAGTACATGTACATATATTGTACTATTAAATCATTGTTCTTAAATCATTTTTATTGATTTTGCTGGGAAAGTGCTTACATAATCCTGATGTATTCTGTAAAATAACAACACAGCCTTTGTCAAAAAAGCATATTTAGCCTATTTTGATGTGAAACTTGGAGACTAAGACAGTCTTTGGGCTCCACATAAGGTATGCAATTTTTCCGATATCTCATAAAGTACAGCCAATACAGGAAAACACTTTTGAAATCAGCAACCCAAAATTAAATAAGTAAAGTCATATAGCTGTTGACAATGAAACTTGTGTTGGCCAGTTTCATGTCTTTATGCAAATGATAAAGACATTTTAACCATATCCTCCTTTAGGATCCGTGTGACATAGTTTGATGATTTTTTTTTATACGAGATATTCAAATTTCTTGTTCTGCACCTTTGCAATCAGGAGTTTCGTTTTATCTGTTACAAGATTCAATTTGCATATTTAGGATTCAATCTAAGGCTTAGCCTAATTTGCACATTCAGGGCTTCTCTCTCTAGATAGGCCACCCATCATTTCTATCATTTCGTGGGTTATTTCAGGAGGGTCAGACTATCCCAAAGACGTTTATAGTAAAGAGACTGGGCATTTGAAGATTGGCCCATTCAAATTCCATAATTCCTGTTGCGTGGTGCCCTCTGAAAGTCCGAGCAACATCTACGGGGAACATTCAAGAAACTGCTGCAAATTAATAATTGACATCATACCTTTACTATTACTGCTAACCTCTTCCATAATTTGGCAGATTTTTATTTGAAAAAAAAGTAAAGAATCGAGGCTTTGCAGATCTGCGGGAAAGTAAGCCTGACGAAGGCGGGAAATAAAGTCGAAACCGCTACTTCCAAAATACAAAATCAGGTTCTACCTGCGAAGCCTCCATTCTTTACGCAGATCATACAGTAGAAAAGAAAATCTCATCAATGAAGAGAAGAGAACGACGGAAATGAGCAGACTTTAAGCAATAACTTCACTGGGCCAAACCACGTTATACAAACGTAACTTTGCAGCAGTAGGAAGTTAAACAAACATACAAGCTCATCCCATTTCCTACTCGAAACTGAAACTACTACAGTAGCGCCATCGGAACGATTGAGCAACATCGACGAGCCCGTTGTATGCCGGGAGTCATGAAACGCATTACAGGAAGTAGTAGCTAATACCAAGTCTCCTTTTTACAAACGTCTCTGGGCTATTCCTTTCACCTTATAGACAGGACCTTTACTAATTCGAAGGTGCTGCCTCTATTGGCAAGATATATTCCAATTTTTGATGTTTTCAGTGGAAAGACGAACGTTCTTACTCTGGTAATTGGGTTTGCATTGATTCTGCAAATCTCGTGGCAATGCCTTATAAACCTGACCTAACTTTTTGTATTACGTACTGGCTAAGGCAGAAATATTGGTACAAAAATAGAACTGCCCCACAAAGGTTGCACATCAGTTAAGATGTTCGATATGCGTTGTTCGTTGCTTCAAGTCTTCTCAAATGCATCATTTCCAATCTTCCTCTATCTTGTTCCTATTGCAAATTTCGCCATCCAGTACTTTTCTTCCCTGCAAGCTACCCCACTTTGAGTAATAGTGAGAAATTCGCATATAGCGGGCTTTTCCATGTGCTAGAAAAAATTTGGATATTGAGTAGCCTTAGTTTTTTTTTTTTTTGTATAGTACCAATCTTATTAGCCTACCCTGGCCTTTAGTGATTAAAATAAGAATACACATTAACCACTATTACGAAATATAGCAATATTTTGGGATTATATATACGTGGATAGATGTTTATGACTGAAATTAATAAGGGTGGAGCTACATAATGTTTGTACTAGAAAGTTTGGTAAATGTGTATTTTAGTATACCAAGACTCACACATGGCTTCTATTTTACCACAATCTTGAGACAATTCTACACGAATATTATCTTTACACTTTCCAGGGGCGAACACAAACATCCATCTTCACGGCAGGATTGAAACCCGCAAAGGATTCAGGCGCCTTTGGCCACCAAGCAATAACTTTCTTTGGGTGGAGTGGAGCAGGTAATTGAACATGTAGATTTTGAGTACCATAGTGACGCCATTTCCGTTTGTTCAAGTAACTTTAGAGCTGATCATGTTCCTGATCAACTGAGAAACCTGTGACAACTCTGAATGCACTGTTCAGAAAAGTTGAAAGCGTGTTCAGAAATATTTACCACTTCAAATTAAATCACATTAGAGGAAAACTTTCCAACATTTTTATGCACCAATGGGTATGATGTGCATTAAATAATACAGCATGTTGCATAAGTCCCTCCGGGATTTCGAAGCCCTGTAACTTATGAACCGAGTTATGCATACGAAAGGTGGGGGGAGCATGCCAGCGAACAGAGAATATATCCACGTTTTTACCTACCTTGAAAATGTTTGATATACACTGAGTGAGCATATTATGACCACCTGACATGTTTATGACCACTATGTTGCTAGCGGGCCGGACCAATATAAAAAGGGAAGCTGAGTGTCGTCGACAGCAGTAGACGTGTTCCATTCTTCAACTATGGGTAAACGACGCGATTTAACAGCCTTCGAACGCGGGATGATTGTAGGTGCTCGGAGCTATGGAGCGAGAATCACCGAAACAGCAGCATTCGTGGGGTGCTCAAGAGCAGCCGTCGTTAAAGTACGTGTATTTAAAGACTCGACGGTTAGCCGGAAGACGGGGTCTGAACGTTCGCGTTATGGCCGCCCGCGGATGGTTGATGATCGGACAGAACGGAGACTGTCACGACTGATAAAGGATAACAAAAGGGCAACTGTGCATCAAATCACTGCTGACCTTAATCAGGGGTCTTCCAAACGGTCTCTGAATGCACTGTCCGCCGCACACTGCATCGCATGGGATACGGAAGCTGAAGACCTGTCCGCTCACCTTTCCTGTCGGCAGCCAATAAGCGGAAACGACTCCAATTCGCTCAGAAGCACAAGGACTGGACTATCGAGCAGTGGAAACAAATCATGTGTTCTGACGAGTCACGATTCCAGTTACATCATGCAGACCGCCGCGTGAGAATCTGGCGAAAACAGCACGAAAGTATGGACCCCGCATGCTGAGTACA
Organism: Rhysida immarginata; assembly: GCA_023313115.1. Taxonomy (NCBI): domain Eukaryota; kingdom Metazoa; phylum Arthropoda; class Chilopoda; order Scolopendromorpha; family Scolopendridae; genus Rhysida; species Rhysida immarginata. The sequence goes on from JAHWFO010011261.1 coordinate 64,974, forward strand.
AGCCTTCAGGCCGGTGCGGGCACTTATGGTCTGGGGAATGTTTTCCTGGCATGCGTTGGGTCCGTTAATACGTGTTGAACAACATCTGGATGGCACAGCATACCTCCGTATCGTCGCCAATCAAGTCCACCCTGTCATGTTGATGGCGTACCCCAATGGAGATGGCTACTTCCAGCAAGACAATGCGCCATGCCACAGAGCTCGTATTGTGCAGGAGTGGTTCCAGGAACATGAGGGAGACTTTACCTAACTTCGGTGGCCCCCACAATCCCCAGATCTCACTCCAATTGAGCATTTGTGGGACGAAGTCGAAGGAACCATCAGACGGCTGGATTCACCACCGTCCAATCTGGAACAACTAGACAGTGCTATCCACCAGGCATGGTGTCAGATTTCTCCTGGAATCAATACCACGAACAATCACCGCAGTGTTAAAGGCAAAAGGTGGCCCAAAGAGATGCGGACAGGGTGGTCATAATAATTTGCTCACTCAGTGTATATTCCGGTGATTCGACAAACGCCAATCTTGTAATCTACCTCATGCCACTGCTTCCTAGCGACGAAACGAGCTGTCAGAAACAAAACTCTACGTTTACCCACAAATTCGCATTAAAATATGCAACATTCTATATAGGGCAATTCAAATCGTTGTAAAACAATTTAAGGGGGAATTATAGAGGTCAAGCTAAACATAAAAGGTCCTATGAACATGGGTCCGAATTTGACCGATAGCTATTTGAATATTGAAAAGATAATAGAAATGTTTTACGCATGTTTTAAGCAAACAAGTCATTGTCTACTGGAAACCAACTTGAAAGGCAGAGCGACTGGTAAGGACTGCAACAAATTTTGAGGGCACCCACTGTAGAGATTAAAGTTTAATTTAAATAAAACAACAACAAAATAATTATAAACTCAACACTCTTGTTTATTAAAGTCGATCTTTTAATCGAATATTTAAAAAAATCTCATTGGAAACACCCAATGCAATATTATTAACAACGAACAATCTTTTATAATAATAAAATATTTTTTTCTAAAAAAAATAAAATATTCTTTTAAAAATTTCAAATTCCCGCCATCATAATTTTAATAATATTAATATTATAAACATCATTATTTACAGGTGATATGTACAAAATAGAATTTTCAACTTTTATTCACAACGTAACATTTAACAACTTCGTAATGAATTTCTTTAATTTTTTTATTATTATTATTACACTATAATATAAAAAATTAAAGAAACCCCAATTTAAAATTATAAAAAAATAAAACAAAAAATATTATTATAATACTGTTTTAATTCTCGCCCCTCGCAACGAATGTTCAAAAAAATTTTTTTTAATAAATTATAATGATTTTCGAAATATAAATAATTAATTCGAATTTCATGCTTATTTATAATGGAATGTAATATTAAACAAACTCAAATCTACCCGATTCGTCGAACACATGAATACTTAAAAAACGTAAAGTACGCGATCTGCGATCAACCAGCCGCCGTCTTGGAAGAGTCGTCATCAATTATTTAACAATAATAATAATAACAAAATAATAATAACAAAATAATAAATCAACAACATTTCAACAAAATTTGTCTTTTGTTCGTAATATATAGCTCTAAATCCTAAGAGATACTATTAATAATAATAATAATAATAATAATAATAATAATAATAATAATAAATAAAACCGTCCACGTGTCAAGATGGCCGCAACGGGAAGTACGCCAGCGCTCACAGCGGTGGCAAGCGAAGCTAACGAATTTTTAATTTTTTTTTTTTTTAATATTTGTTTTTCTAAAAAATAATAAATTTTAATATTAATAATTTCCGCTTGGAGTTTTCGTTAGAAACACCTGTGCATGCATCGTCTGTAACCTTTGAGTTTTCGAATGAAGTACCAACAACGGACCGTGCAGGCGTTACGCTTCCGCCTCGGTAAGTCTGAAAAATTAGCAAAAATATTTTAGATTTTTTTTTAAATTTTATAATTAATATAAACTAATGTTTTAATCAATTTTAATCAGATTAACGTGTTTTAGAGGATTAAAACTAATTTTTAAGAAGCTAAGATAGTGGCGGCATCTGTTGATGCATTTTTAAAGTTTCAAAATTATATTTTTTATGAAGCGTTGGAGGTAATAACTACAATTAAAGGTAAACTCCACAGAAAAATTCGACTTTATTTTTTGAATCATAATATTAATCCAGGTTAAGAAAATATACAGAGTGTTTATGAATTCCATTGCCAGACTTAGAGAGGTGGTAGGGAAGGTCAAAACTAACAACTATTCTGACTACCATTTTTTTTACAACTATGGCTGTTGTGGCAATTGAACATGCCCTCCTTGATGAATCGTGCTTCATCCGAAAAGAACACAAGTGTGACGAATGCAGGATTGAAGAAACCGTTCAGAAAATTCCACGCGTGGTAGATAGTCTCCACGTCGCAAAGCCTGAACTTTCTGTTTGTGATAAGGATGTTGTCAGTGCTCATGTGATTGATGCCCACATCATGTGCAACTGCACGAGTGCTTGTGGATGGGTTATCTGCAAATCTTTGCAGCACGTGTCCTTGGAGAACCAGCGTCATGTCTGCTGGTAAAAATTGTCCTGTTTCACGTAAGCGCCGGTCAGTCGCCACAAATGCTGCACGACAAGGATGTCGTCTACGAGGGAACCTCTCGCGGTAGAGCCTTGCAGCTTCTCGTGCATTGCCATGAGCCTGGCCGCATGTCTGCCATCTCTCCATACGAGAACTCATTCATGTTGAGATATTTGTATATGTGGTGTTCTGCTTGTACGTACTTTACGGACTCGGCCTGGTCACCCTCGATGAGGAATGTGATCACCCGTGTGTTCTGATTCACCAATTAGTGCTTTCGTTGCTAATTTCCTGCTTTGCATGGAGCTCTGCGGATGCAGTGCATCATTCACAGGGATTGGTGGGGATCTTTACGCCTTTTTAACTCGTTTACAACGTTTTTGTGGGGAAAATGGTATTCGGAATAGTTGTTAGTTTTGACCTTCCATACCACCTCTCCAAGTCTGGCAATGGAATTCATAAACACCCTGCATATCATTCAACATTTTTTCGATTTATCTAATATTTTATTAAGAAAAACTTAAGTAGCCTTGGAAGATTGAAAATTGGCCGTCTGTTCATCTGAGAAGACGTTGGAACATGACCTGAGAACCTCATGGAATTTCGTCGCCTAGTTGCTTTCGATTCAAACCTCTTTTCGATTCTACATATCAGAATGGGTCCTCTTTTCTGTAAATAGTTCTGTGTTAAGATGTGTGAATAAGAAATCCGATAGAAACTTCACTTTTCATAGACTTCCACAATCAGAACCGATTAAGAAGCAGTGGATTACCATTTGCCAGCGAGGGAACAAATGCGAACAGCGTCGTGTGCTCCGTTCATTTTCAAAGGCCGTGCTTTTTCTACGATCCTGCTGTTTTAAATTTATTGTCAGTTAAAACGCAATTCATGAAAAGTCGATTCTGTACCAATTCTAGACGGGCCTAAGTACTGAATGAACTGCGCCATATATTGCTAAGCGCCGAAGGAATGAGATAGGCCTATCTACTGTCATAAGGTATGTGCTATATATCGCCGGAGATCTCGTATCAACGGTTTAATGCATAACGCTGTTTATCGCAGAAGTTACAGTTTCGTTTAATTCAACTAATGGCTCTTGTATATCGTGGCCGCTATTATCAAAATCGCTGTAACGTCACGATTTCGAAACTCCTCTGCACTCCTCCGCAGGTTGTGACGTCACAGCCTACCGAAACATGGCGGCAGTGTCGATCGCACGGGGAGGAGAAAATTGCAAGTTTTTCGTATGTTTTGTTAATTTTGAGTTCCGAATTGAAAATGTTTATATCTGCTACGTGGTTATTGAGATCTTTCATTTTAAACAAAATTGTTTTGAGCGTGGAATTTACCTTTAAGCTTCTTTTCATACCTTCCAACGTTAAAAAAAAACAAAAAACATACAAATTCTTAAAATAAGAGAAAACCCGATGAATAAAATTTTTATCCCCAATACAGCTATAAAAATTTTATTTAATAACAAAAGATTGTAATACCATCATCATTCTATTTTTGTTTAAATTGTCAACAGTCAAAATACGTACTGAAGAAGACTTACGCACAACATGGGCGGCAAACGGAAGTTTCAACATTAATCGCCCGTTTTTGTATCTTCATGAAAGAGTAACCCACAAAGGAGTACCCAAAATATTTAAATTCTAGATTTCACTATTCTAATATTAAAATTCTATTTAAATTTAATTTTTATAAATTTTTATAAATAATTTTACTGATATTACAGTCCCCGCTCGTCTATTCAATCCACGGAGCAGCCTTAAAAATGGGTCAAGGCTCTAGAAACATCTTTCAAAATTCTTTTCCGTTTTTCAGTATAATTATTTACTATTTCCATCGCTTTGTTGGCTAGCCTTCTTTAAAACGAACCACAGTCACGAACAAAAGACGAGCGCAACGGTTTTTTTTCCCCCCGAGGAATTTCCTCCTCCAGGCGACAACTTAAGAAATTCAAAGACGGCCGCCCCAAATGACAACGACAAGCGTTCTTCCTTGTAGAGGCAGCGATACTTTTGTTGAGATTAACATAAAGCGAGATAACGAAGCCAGGTGATCAAAGGTAATCTTCCTATTCATAATGCGTTTGCCATATGACAACGAGAATTCCTTTGAACCACGATGAACGGGGCTGCATTATTCAAGAAGCGCCGAGCTCTTCCATTAATGCATGAACCCAAAGGCTAAACGAACCCAATTACCATTTACTAACCCACTTTAAAACCTTACTTATTCACCTTTATACTCCACGTCCTGCGGAGAGGAAGTCTTTCCGAGATCCATGGAGAGTGTGTCCAGATTAGGCGAGGCAATGGCCGAAATATCTTCATCGCCCCTAAAGTCGAAAGTTTCGTTTTCGCGCTTCCGATCCAGCTTCTCGAGAATGAACTCCTCGTCCATAAGTCGCCCTAATCCAGCGGCGTCTTCCGCGTCGATGTGCGGGGGCTTGGGGACGGTGGACTTCTCGTCGGCCGTCGACTTCACCTCGTCTGTCTTCACTTTCTCCGTGGACGTTGTCGTCGTGGTCGTCAGTTCGTCGTTCTTCTCGTCGGAAATCCCGAACTCAGCGGCAGCGGCAGCCTCTTCAGCGTTCGTCACCCCGTCGCTTTGAGAAGGAGGCGGCATAGGTGGGCCCTCGTCGTCGAATTTCGGTGGACTCCCAAACAAGAAGGGGATGTCGGGCAGAGCGTCCGTAGGCGCAGTGTCTTCAGCGTTGGGCGATTTCTCCTCCATCATAGCGGCTAGCTGCTCCTCGCCTTTATTCGGTCGGAGAGACTCTTCGGGGAGGTCAAGCTTTTCAGCCAAGATGCTCGTCTTCTCCTCGAGCACGTGAGTCTTCTCGGCCTCCTGGATGAGCTGAGGGTCTTCCGGTGGCGGAAGTTCCTGCTCCGTTTGCAGTTCATCGTTGCCATTGGTGTCGGTGAGAATCTGAAACGACCAAAAATGCCATCACTCATTTAGTGAAATACAAGAATAACGCTCCCTATCCTTTATTATGGAACCCGAACACACCCCTGGTATTAAGAAACTAAGGGGACAAACTTTAAGGGGAATGATTGATGACAAAATACAAGGAACAAAAGTCCGGAAACGCATAATAAACCCGCAAAACTGGCGTGGAGTGGCATACCTACGACCATCAGGATCTTAGCAGACACTCGTAGCAATCAGCACGAGTGACAATCGAAACGCATGAAAAAGATCCCAAGTTTACTTCTAGAATTATTACAGGCCTTGTTCCAAAACCTGCGATTTCTGCTACAGTACAGAGTGATTCATAAGTCCCTGCGGGGTTTTGAAGTCGCTAGAACATAACATCAATAGAAAAAGAATCTCTCCAAGTTTTATATACCATCCATACAGGTGTTCCGTATGTTCACCCTTGGTGAAGCGGCAGACGTCAATCCTGTATTCTGCAGTGTCCGTAAAGTCACGCGGCATAGGCAAAATTCTAATATTTCTGCTTCGTTATGATTGGATAAAACTTTCCTGAACACTGGATTGGTCGCACGGGACCTCTTGAATGGACTCCACGGTCGTCATATTTGGACTTTTCATTCTGGTATCTGGCCCACATACGCACAAGGATTGAGGGCGAATCTTGAGAGCCATGCCATATATAATCATTATGCTCTCAGGATGTTAAACAACCTGAAATTCCGTCTGCATACTTGTCTGGAATTTAATGGAGGACATAATGAACAAATACTGTGATTTCGCCCATGATGCATAAATTTCCGGATACAGTGGTTCTTGCCAGACACATCTCATTTGACGAAACCCCATAAGGAAAAAAAATCACATAGAGTTAGGTCAAGTGACCATGGAAGTCACAAAATACAGTGGTTAGTCATTTTTGTTGTGTTCCTTTTGACTTTCCTCAGCGGTTAAATTTACAAGTACTGGCCATGGTGTTCTCACTATATCTATCATAGTTACTGGTTTATCGACTTCACAAACTCTGGAAGGACTTAGAAATCATCTTGTAGAATAATGGCATTTAACAGTAAAGCCATCAATTGAATAGCCACTCCATAAATGCTCACAACCTCTTTCTCATACATGCACCATGCCCTAGTCCCGGTAAGGATGAACTAAAATCGAAATGCGCCTGCGTTACTTTTACCGTTTTACCGTTCGGTCCAATTCACCATAAGAAATAAACCCTTTCTCTTCGGATATTTCTTTTGTTAAAAAAATTCAGGAAATTATTACTCGTATGCTAATCAAAAGTAAATTATTCTTTTTGCAACATATTCTGATTCATTTTGAAAATATAATTCGTTGATACAGTTATTTTGATTATTTCACAACTGAATCCTAAATTACAGAGGTTGTAATACTTATATAGTGACTCGGGTAATTCGATGACAGCAGCGCCATCTCTTGAGGTGTACACAAATGAATGCCCCAGTTTCATGAATTTATTGCAGGTGTATTATTTAACATATCATCACGAAACTGTGCAAATACGTAGAGCAACTCGCCAAGTTTTTATTTGAAAAAATGTTCGGCAGATCTATGTTTCCGTTTGCGGCCGCTAGAGGGCTACAGCTACAAAATTGATGGAGCGGTCATGTCGGAAATAATGATCAAGAAAGCTGCCATATGCTCTACGCTCCCCTGACTTAACCCCTTTTTATGTGTTTGCCCATTAATGGGAGATTTCAAATACTATCAACCAAGCAGATACCTTAGAATAGTTTCAGTTTCTTTTTCAATGCGGATTGAGCGTGCGCAGTTCGTTTTTATTACATAGATAATGGGACTGAACTATAGAACAGAAAATAACACCTTGTTTTGTGTTAAGTGGTAGTTCTCTACGGGAACCGAAGAATTATTAAAAAAAAAACAAAAAAACAAATTTTCGAAATCAGTTTCTCGAAATGCACTTTTTCGAATGATATACAGGGCGTTTCTAAATTATCTCCCGTATTATACATGTTTATTATTCAAAAACTATTACAGATTTTAACGTGATTTTTTTTATTCACAAAGAGACTCTCAAAAGGTTTCTTAGCATTTTGGTGCGGTTTAATGCGTGATCGAGTAATCGGACCTTTCTTTATCGCTGAAGACACCATTACTGCTGCAACCTACCTAGATAGCTGGAGAACTATCTAATTCCGCAGGTGGAAGAACTACAGCCCAACTATGAAATATCAGTGTAAAGAAAATGTAACTTACAGAGGAAGAGGACGTTTTAGAAGAAACGCAGGTAGAAATAGAAGAGCCTGGCGCTAGTTATGACCAAAAGACGTACGCAGAACAAGAAAGCCAAAGCATTACTTTTGTAGCCATAAATGTAAATCTGCAAGCATGCATTATGTAGAGAATGATGAATACATTGAATTTGTTATAGACTCGGGATCTACAGAGAATTTAGTGAAAGAAGAAATGACGAAGTACATGCAGAGTTTAAAAAAATTTTAAAAATGAAATACATATAAAAATAACTGATGGGAGCATACTGCCTCAACAAGACGGAGCACCTCCTCACTGGGGCCTGCAAGTTAGGCAGTGCTTGATACGAACTTTCCAGGACGATGGATTGGAAGGGATGGGCCAATCCCTTGGCTCCCTCGCTCACCCGATGCGAACCCTCTGGATTTTTTTCTTCTGGGGATATGTGAAAGACAGAGTGTACAAGACCAACATTGATGACATTGAAACTCTCAAGAACAGAATAATTGAAACAATCGCTGAAATCACCCCCGAAATGCTAGCCCGAACATGGGAGGAAATCGAGTTTCGCTTTGACGTCCTTCACGCCATAAATAGGGGGGGGGGGGGCACATTGAAATTTATTAAGGCATGATAAGAAACTTTTTGAGTTTTCTTTCTGAATAAAAAAAATCACATTAAAATCTGTAACAGTTTTTGAATATAACATGTATAATACGGGAGATAATTTAGAAACACCCTGTATTTTTTCGAATCGAAACTTTTTAAATTGCAGCTTTTGAAAAGGAGAATAGCTTTTTTTATGGGCATCTTGAAAGAATAAAACCCACTAGGCTCACAGGAAAAAATTTTCAAATATATGTCATAAATGAAACACAAAAGAACATAAATTTCACAAAAACGTACACCACTTAAAACAAAGTTGGAACAATCAAAAGGCTTTCGGGTAAAACTGAAGAAGAAAACCGGCGCAGTGTGGACTCAGGAAAAGAAGGAGGAACATCGAGAAAAAATAATAAGAGTGATGGCAGAAAAGGAAAGCGGAAGGGAGGAAACAGTTGAAAAGAACTTAGTTCATAGCGGCTTATTCGACAACAACAATAACAAAAAATACTGTGGCTACGTTTACGGCTACCGTGAAGGCGTAACGCTCACGACAGTAAGGAGTTTCATTTCTAGTACTCTATGGAATACTAGAGCATTGTCTCCAGTATTCACTTATTAACTGATGGCTTAGAAAGGAAGAATATCTAGGTCGCGGAATTTTTCTTTTCGCACTTCATATTCACATGTATCAAGTTGACTGTTACAGAAATGCTCGACTCAGCTCCCATGACGACATCTAGCTCGGCTAACGGCGTTCACATAATCGGAGCTGTTGACTCTGCGACGAGGGGTGTCCCTATAAAGTAGCGCTAACTTCTTTTACGACTTCATTGACGCTCTATGTCAAAAACAATAACAATAAACCTGCTGCCTCCCCGAAACCATAACTTCGATATTACGACCGCGCAAAATAACTGCTATTAAATAAATAATAAAAAAAAGAGTTCCACACACGCTCTAAAACGTTGACATGAAAAGGTGAACGACAGGTGACAAAAACACGCGAGACCAGGTCGACGAGGGAGCAGGTTTGCAAATTTAAATAATACAAAACAGAAATGAGGGGAAGAAGAATTTTATATATTCAAATATATTCAGAAACGGCATTTGGATCTTAAAGGAGCCACCATAACGTATTCAGGAGATACCAATCAATAACTCCAGGTGGTCATTGACTTTTATCATAAATATCCAACAACAGCAGCAGCAGCAGCAATCAACAACTGCAGAGGAAGGAAGGAAGAAAATTTCACTTTTCCGTGTCTCCTCTCGTTTCTGAACTCGCTTGTTTTCGTCGTGTTAAAAGTAATGGCATTCCAAGCACGTATATCTCACCTGCATTTTATCCTCTTCGTTAGGTACATCTTCGGAGGGTAGAGCCTTTGTCGTGATGACGTCCTCCTCATCACTATGATGCATGGGCGATCGGTGGGCATCGAGGGGCAACGGGTCGGAGGGCATCCGCCGCACAATCCAGTAGGCGTGCAGATTGCCGCAGTAGCGAGTGAGTCGGGGCCCGGCGGCATATTCGAGCACTTCGCGGTGGATGGTGCCGTTCAGGATGAGGAAATCCTCTGTGGCTGCCACTTGGATCACCTTATTCTATAAACACAAAATGAAGAGAACATCATTCACTTAACAACAAGAGGTGGAGCAATAATTTTGGCGAGTGAATGACCATTAAGTAATCCACAGTAATAGAAAACATACAAAAAAATATTTATGAAAAACAGACTCCACCCTGAAAGAACCTGCCTCATGGGGCGTGGTAATTTTAATAAATAAAAGCGATTGTATAATAAAAAAAATTTGATCATTATTAATATTATTATTAAATAGTCAAAACTCCACCGCAATGATACAAACTATTACCTCGCTCTTAAGAAACTTTAAAAAACGTGCTGCAAATACATAATACTAATAATGAGAGTAAAAAAAATAGAGGGGGGGTATCTTGAAATGTTGGGGTTTAAAAAAATTCAAGCCACCTTGATCCACTTTCCCTACCTTAAAGGCCTTGGCTCTCTGTTTCCCGCTGTCCTCCGTGTCGTTGAGCCGTCCAACAAGGCACAACCCTTGACGAAAGTCCTTGTGGGCGACTAGACCCTGAAAACGTGCAATAAAGAAAATTATTATTAACAGAAAGTAAAAGGAACCAATATCAAATTCCTTATTATAAAAAGTAGCCTAATCTCGAGCTCCGAAAGTGTTAGCGCATTCAAATATCCCTCCCGAAAACAGGTTCGTATAATGAATTCACCTTCTTCTGGCTTCGGGGAACCGGGCGCTTGTAGGACAAGGAAGAGAGGGGAGGGGGAATTTCAATTCGGAAGGAAACTGGTTGGGTGCTCAAAGGAGTTCTTCTCCGTCATTTTCTTCCATCCAACTTCATTCCATCTTGATCGTTTTTGTTCCTTTCTGAAGCTTCTAAAACAGTCCGTTCACCCCGGGGCCATAACGACTGACCGAAGACGACAATGGGATTCCTCGCGAGCGAAGGCCGGGGACTATCGCAACAGCGAATTCTTCTCATTTTATTATATAAGCAATCTCGAGCCTTTAGAATATATCCAATAGCCAGATTGTAAATAACTGAAAGAGTTGGTTAAAATCAGGGATTGGATTTGGCTCGTCATAAGGATGAGAAAAGTTCCCGTAAACGTATATTACCAAACTATCTGATATGCCCAGCATTGCTTAGGCTGTTTGTTTGATGAAATTTTGCAATACTTGTACACATGAAAAAGCCTTAGAATTAATATAATACGTAAATGTTCACTTTCGAAAAACGAAAAGAATTCTTTAAAATACTCGCATTGGAATTTTGTGTCCACATTGGGTTTGTCATAGGAAAATTCGACATTGCTTTCTTAACATTTTAGAATATCAAAGATAGGCTACGAGTACTGAATTACGAGAGTCGATCGAAAAGTAATGCCTCCATGGCTATAACAAAATTACAAATTTTCAAAATTCTTCTTGTACCCGATACTTACATTTATCTTCTATGCAATGCACTATTCACTTCTCCGACGGATTCATCAGACTAGTCACGTTTTGGCGCAAGTGCGTGGAAAGGGATGAAGACTATGTCGAAAAGTGAATAGTGCATTACATAGAGAAAAAATGTATTACCCATGTACAAAAAGAATTTAGAAATTCGGTTACCAAATAAAAAAATACATGCATTACTTTTCAATCGACCCTCGTATTTTTGTCTACAGGATGGGCCAAAAAGTCTGTTACCACCCATACAATTTCAAAACGAGTGGAGATACAACAAATCTGTTGCAGGCAACATAGAGGGAGTTAGGTAGGGGCTAAACAATGGTGGTGTCAAATTTGCATTTTGCTACTTTGCAACCGTTACAGATAGAGAAAAATTTCCAATTGTACAGCTGTAGAGCTCAAAACGCTGATTTTAACAAAAAAAAATACGAGATTAAAAATAAGCGTAATAAGTAAATACATGTAGAGACAAATGAAGCTTTTTTTATCACCCTTATTCTCAAAATGAAAGTTTAAGTTTTAATCACTTAGAAGAAAAATTCTTATTGGCAAAGCAAATTCAGACGTCACAAACTGCTCCACGCAAATAAAACTCCATAGACATGCAGGGAAAATCAATCTATTTAAATTTTTTTTGTGTGGCAAAAACCCGAAATTGGAAAGAAAAATTGCTAAAATGTGTTGTCATCAGGAACAAACCTGTATGCAAAATTTAAGAGCGAATGGAAAAGAGGAACTGCTCGACTGAAAGGTTCCGTACCATCTCACAAGATCCATTTTGATCAATTTTACCATAAGGGTGGTAAAAATAAACCCACTTCAATAAAATGAAATTTCTTTGCTCAAGATGTATGCCACTCTACCAGGATCAGTAAATGATTTGAAACAACGAATTCAGCAGGCTTGTACAGACATAACACCCATCATGATGTTAAATGTGATGGGTTCTGTGAACTACCGTGCAAGTTATGGATTGCTGCAGAAGTACACCACATTGAGCACTTCATTCATTGACAAATGTAGGTTGAGTACTGACATTTCATTTTGTTATTGTAGTGGGTTTATTTTCACGCTTATTTTTAATCTTTTTTTTTTGTTACTGATATAACTTTTCTTTCGCTATTGGCAGTATCGGTCTCAATATCGGTTATTCGATAATATCGTGGTATCGAAAGAAAAATTTGAGTATCGGTAAATAGTATCGGTACTATTTCTTTAAAATCTTCTATACGGGAAGGTGGGGTACGATGAACTCGGTATTTCTCCAACGCATTCACAGATAGCAGCATTTCTTCAAGCGTTTCCTGAAACTTAGGCGATTAGTAACGAAGTTCACATCAAGAGATGTCAGTCCAGATTGTTTTGTGAGCAGTAGCATAGCCCCCTAGATAATAATTACTATAGCAGTAGCAAACGAAGATGTGTTTTTTTTGTCGCGCGCTTGTAATTTATGGACTTCACCGTGTGGTTACAAAACGTTGGAGGAGATTTCTATGCATCCGGAATCGAAAAGTTAGTTGATCGTTCGGATAAATGTTTAGGGTCTCTTGGGGACTATGTGGAAAAGTGAACCTACATTGTATGCTACTATAGCCGTGGTGTAATAAATGGCCATACCGTGGAAGTGCAACTTACTTTTTGATCTCCCCTAGTATATTGTCTATAATTTTTAAGTAACGCACTGTAAAAATAGAAAACTTCAAGTTCTTAGGCCTTTTTATTATTCAAATGTTAGAGCTTATTTGTGATTTGGGCAGCAGGGCCGCTGTGGAGACCTAAGAGCCTTATAAAAGTTTTTCGTGTATATTAGCTAAATTTTTTAGTAACTACTATAAGGATACAAATTTTCAGATTTCTAAGCCTTTTCGTTCAAACATTATAGCTCTATTTGTGTTTAGGGCCCCTGCCAGGGCCCCAGAGGACTATATAAGTTTTAGTGTGTAAGAGCTAAAATTTGAAGTAACACACCATAAATATGCAAGAATTCAGATTTCTGGACTTCCAGTTCAAAAGTTATAGCTTGATTTGTGACTGGAGGCTCAGGGTCCCTGTCGAGACCCAAGAGCCTTACACCAGTTTTTAGTGTATTTTTAAATAATTTTCTATAAGTAAACAAAATTTCAGATTTCTAGACCTTTCCGTTTAAAAGTTGTAGCTTTGCTTGTTTTTGGAGCCTGTGGGGCTCTGCGGAGCCTATATTACTTTTTTTGTATATTTGCAATATTTTTTTAGAACCACACAATAAATATACAAAATTTCAGGTTCCTAGGCCTTTCCGTTCAAACGTTATAGCTTCAATTGTATTTGGTGCCTCGAGGCTCCTGGCGGGGTTCTAGAGGCTTATATTAGCTTTCTTCTATATTTGCTTTATATTTTAGTACCAAACTAAAAATATACGAAATTTCAGGTTTCTAGACCTTTCCGTTCAAAAAGTATAACTTGATTTGTATTTGAAGCCTCGTGGTCTTCTGGCGGGCCCCATAAGCCTACATCACATTTCTTGTACATTTGCTATATTTTTTAGTACCACACTATAAATATATAAAATTTCAGGTTCCTAGGTCGTTCCCTTCAAATGTTATAGCTTCAATTGTATTTGGGGCCTCGGGACCTTCGGCGGGGCCCTAGAGGCTTACATCACTTTTCTTGTATATTGGTTTTATTTTTTTTTAGAACCGCACTACAAATTTACGAAATTTCAGGATTTTTGCCCTCTTTGTTCAAAAGATAAAAAAGGAACCATGAAATTCATACAAATGGCCTCTGAGGGGCCCCGAGCCACCCAAGAGGATTCGCTATATTTATCGCACCGTCCTCTCTATAGGATCTACGTGTTTACAAAATTTCAAGCCTCTAGGTCAATCCTTTCAAAAGTTATGGCGTGTGACATACATCTGTACCGTCGTTAATAGGGTTTAGCATCATCTAAAAAAGTATGTGTTTATCTGCTTTTAACGAAGATCACTGAAAGGGAAAAACTCATTAGAAACTTATTAGAACTTTATTACTTATTAGAAAACAGTACATTTGAAAATGAATGAGAATGAATGAGTCGTTACCCTGAAAAGCTAATGGTCTTGACCTCACTCGTTAATTTTCCAAATGTAGGCCCTACTGTTTTCTAATAAGTATGGTTTTTGTCCACATCAGCTAGCCATACCTTTCACTTTAGCCACTCGATAAAGGGCAGGGGATGAGATTTTTTCACCGGGTTTTTTGCTAAACTCACATTTTACATGATGCTCTACAACTTTCTAAATAACACATGGGGTCTAACCCCTACCCCTACAAAATTAAAATTTTCAAAATTTACCCCTTCGCGAAATGTTTTTATTCTGAATTAGGGGACATTAAAACCAAATAATCAATATTCATTTTCTCCAATCTGTTCCCCTTGAGTCGTTATTTGGACCTAAAGACGGGACACCAATTATGAAACACCCTGTATGCAGTTCACCAATTATAATCCAAATTATTGTTGATTTGTACGAGAAGTACTAATTATAATCTCTCATTCTAATAACTAACTGAACCACATTCTCATACATCTTAGTCAAATCGTTTTTTAAAAAGATCCAATACTTCAGTTCACAAGTAATTATAGTATTACAATAAGTGGATTAATAAATTGATTATTTTATTGAACTGAGAATTATTTCTTCCTTTTCTTTTAATTTAAAATTTTAAAATATTTGTCTTTTAAAAAATCGTTAGGCATTGAATCAGCTATTTGAAGTCATTAAAAGTATACGTTATCGTTAGTTAATGCAATGAAGTTTTTTTAAAAAAAATCAGAAAACAGGTTATGCTTACTAATACTTCCAGAAATCATCTACAAAAACAGCTGAAATTACAATGAGAATATATGCCGCCTTAGGTTTTTGCCAATAGCAACATGGCGAATGCTGCACTTCCGGTGGCACCAGTAGAGCTCAGCAAAATGAATAGGACACTGCCAGTCTCTTTCTTTCATTTGTCTCTGGCCTCGACTGTGCTCGTAGCCTACGAAAAAGACAGGCCAGGCAACACCACCTAGACAGAAGGCTTGCGCACAGAAACGTCATACATTGTTACATCACACTAAAGCGGCTATTGTTAATCGTATTTCTACCAATAATAAACCATAAATTTGGCCGTTTGATGATGATGTAACAATGCATACAGCGTAGCCCACGTGAAAGACAGGCCCTGGCCGTGACCACCGAGAGACAAGGCCTGAGCGCGGATACGTCATACATTGCTAATCATCATTAGAAGGATATTGTTATTCGTATTTCTACCAATAAGAAGTCTTAAATTAGCCCTCCTAAGGATGATGTAACAATGTATGACGTTTCCGCGCTCAGGCCTTGTCTTCCGGTGGTCACGCCCTGGCGCGGAAAAGTCACCTGACCATTTTGGTCCAAGTAACAATGTAACCTTCATTGTTTCCAACAAACGAAAAATTGCTGATTATTAAAATCCAAGATGGAAACAATAAAGGTTACATTGTTATTCGGACTAAGATGATCAGGTGATTATTCCGCGCCGGGGCCTGTCTTTCTCGTGGGCTACGGCATACAGTTACTGTGCGCAGGCTTTCGGTCTAGGTGGTGTTGGGCCGGGGCACTTAAAAGTCACATGACCAGAGCAGATCGAGAAACAATCCAATTTCATTGTTTCCATGTTTGATTTCAACAATCAGTGTTTTTTTTCGTTTGTTGGAAACAATGAAGATTGGATTGTTGCTCGATGTACTTGGTCATGTGACTTTTAAGTGCCCCAGCTTGTCTTTCAAGTTGGCTTTGGACTTTGCTCGAGGTCAACGAGATAAGACCTGGAAGCGAAAAGTCACCTGACCAACTGGGTGCTAGTCCAACACCTCCTAAAGAGAAAGCCTCTGCACGGAAACCGTCATACATTGTTACATCATCATAGTAGTGCAAATTCAGGGCTTATTATTGGTATAAATACGAATAACAATGCCCTACTTAGATGATGCAACAATGTATGACGTTTCCGTGCACAGGCTTTCTCTTTAGGAGGTGTTGGCTAGTCCGAGTAACAATGTAACCTTCATTTGTTGGAAACAATGAAGGATGGATTTTTTCGTTTGTTGGAAACAGTGAAAGTTACATTATTGCACGAACTAATGAGTACTTCCTTGGTCGTTTTGTTCGTTGCCGAACATCGTGACTCATTCATAGTGAACGAGTTTACTTGAGATAATCTATTACCCAGTAAGGGCCTCACACCTTTCTGCGTTGCCAAGGGGCTGAGTTAACGAGTGCTACGAGGTGGTAGTAGCAGCCGGTACCGACGGCTTAACGTGCTAGGCGATGCTTAACTTCACGGAGCTGGCTTGCTCTGTGAAAGCCCCCTAGACTACGGCCTCCTCCACTAACGAGTACACGGTCCCCGGCTCCAGAATAAAAAGTTCATTTGTGGAATTGTGGTTTCTCTTCTTATTTTTTTGTTTGTTATTATTCGTTTAAATTCTCTTTTTGCATTAGTTTAATTATCTAGGTTTCTATAAAGTGTTTTAAAATGCAGGTTAGTTCTCGATATTCATGGCTGACGTTTCGCTGCTATAACAGAAAATGTGCTCCAGTTATCTGCCATAGTAGATAACGCGATCACAGTTTTATATATGAATGTAAAGTGTGTTTATTTCTGTGTCAAAGTCCTTCACTTTGCGAGCGTGCCAGTAATGATGGAAAAGAATCCGATAATAAAGAGTGGAGCTGATAGGTCACGGAGCACAAACTTTTTTGTAGACTTATTCGACGGTGCCTATCAAACAAAAAACGCATACAACATATATTGTCATACGATGTCCACCTTTATAATTGAAATTTTTTTCTCTATGGATCAAATCAATGGTATAGTATGGACAGTCAACATTGTAAACTTGAATAGATCTTAAAAAAAATTTCGCTCCTAAGAAGGAAGCAACCAAATTCCTTCAAAAACTGTTTCCAGCGTGTACAGTCCAAGCGGCCACGTGTGCTCCCTCGGGAAATGAACCTTTAACCCTTTACTCACTGACCTTCTCCCCATTCATTCGATATAGCACAAGAAGTCCGAAATACAAGAAGCAATACCGGATCTTCCTGTTTCTAAAGTCCTTCAAAGAGCAATAAGTATCCGAAACTTCAAAATCAAAAATCTGTTTTAAGAAAACCCAATAAACAAGTAAAAAATTTAAAACACAGATATTGAATGTCTTCCAATATCAATGGATAAGAAAGAAAATCGATCGGACGAAGCCCCCCAAACTTCCGTGTTCTTTTGGCATCGTTTCTCCTTAGAAGAACTTTCATTAATGATGCATCGCCCTTCGTACATCAATTACCTACAAAGAATATTAATTTAAACAAAAACAACATTTTTTTTCTTGACTTCCTCGAGAGTCTAATTCACGATTTATTTATTATTCATGGGCGAGTAAAAATAAAAAAAAAGGTTCACGGCAAACAGGACCGGTGTTATTATTATTAAAGGACGTAGAGTACTCACCCGACTAAAATCTTTCATGATATAGACGACGTCATGAGAGTTCAAAACAGGCGACCTGTTCAATTCTACCTGCAAAGGCAAATAAAAGTTATATTCGGAACTCTTCAGACATAATAATATTAAACTTAATAATAAACTTCTATCGAATTGGTTTCCAGTGGAATTTCTTTTGATTTTGACTCTATGACCCTTTCCAGACGTTCCATTCATCGTATCGATATAATAACCCCATTAAAGTGTAAATGAGCATAAGAAAATCTTTTCGGAATATTGATTTGTTTATTTTCGACGGAGGAGTAAAAAAGAAAAAAAAATGAGGTTACGCATTTCACAATCGAGAGAGAGCGAAGCAAAAAGTGAAAACTCCGTCTCTTACTCAGGAAGGAAATGCAAACGAAGTAGCAGCGGCGGCGACCTTTGCTGCCACCGGGGAAGGGCAAGGCCTGCGAGACGAGTGACGTCACAGCGATTAAGCGTGTAACATAGCATTAGAAGCAGTGAAAAGAAAGTCTTTATTTATGATTTTGAAATTTAATTTCCTCGGAGTAATGACCCCAGGGAGTTAAACCCAACGACCCGAGTTAATGAATCCTCAGCGATGATATAAATTTGTCGACCCACCAAAAAACGACCAAAAAAAAACCTTCCATCTGGAATCCACCCCTCAGACAAATCCATTTCCAACTCACGTGATCCATTTTGACGAATTTCACTTTCATTCTGGCCGGTCTTTCCGCCTCGGGGTCCTTGAGGATGATCGTGAACACCTGCACAAAAAAAGAAGAAAATCTCAATCGCCCTCATCTCAAAACAATTTAAGGAAACAAAATTCATCATAAGTCAGAATGAAATCACTCAATTACAATTTATATTCTATGCATTATGTAAGAAGTAGTATGACCCCCATACAGTTAGCATTACATTAAAAACGCTCTTATCAGTGTTCAATCTCTTTCATCACCCCAATCAAGTTCTCAGGGTTTGAAGACCTTTTCAATAGCGTAGACGTTATTATTGTTAACCCTTTCTCCAAGAGAACCTTTCTACAGATATTTCACAGTCAACAAGTAAGGCATATTACGTACTCAACTTTGAACTTCTCTTATTTATGAATAAACCCTTATGTAATCCTTTAACATTCAGGAAATAGACAAAATAAACCATTAAGGAATAACATAACCAAGTACCGAAAGGTTAAACTAAACCATTCGCGGAACTATATTTTTAAACTGCCCTATGTTAACATTGTAAGTTTCTAATGGACCATAATTATACCATTAAACCAAAGACCTTTGAAATAATTTCGACTGTCATTAATTTTACGTTATATTCATTCATGAGACATTATTCCAAGTTGTTTGATATATTATATGCCATATTTTAGCATTGAAAGTTCCAATGAACCATAATGATTCTACTAAACCAGGTTCCTTGAAACCAATTTTGACTATCATTAATTTTACGTTATATTCATTCATGACACCTCCTTTCAAGTCGTTTGATATATTACATGCCATATTTTAGCATTGAAAGTTCCAATGTGCACGTGCTATTGAACCGATTTAGATAATATTTGTGATTGCTTCGTGCCATGTACCATATTCATCGACTGACGAAAATAATGATGAATAACCGCTTCTATCTCGTCATTACGATTTCTTTGATATATTACTTAATATACAAGTTGTATCTTCCTATTAAAAATTGCTTGGTGGGAAAATAGAGGTACCATTTGTGCACGTGCCAATGAACCGATTTAGATAATATTCGTGACTGGTTCGTGCCATGAACCATATTCATCGACTGACGTAAACAGATTTTGAAAATCTTTCATAGCCTCGGAGGAGTTGAGTTACAGACGGACAGACAGACAGACAGACAGACCTTTCCCCACACAGATAGCATAAAGCACCTTTCGGTACTTAATAATGGAAACACTCGTGTTAATCATGTCTGAGGTTGTCTGTCCGTCCGTCCGTCCTTCTAGAAACTACCAGGCCTGAACATGGAAAAGATAAAACATAGTTACGTCGAACTGGTGGTGCTATTACAGAAGTTAGTTCAACGTCACAATCTTAGTGCTTCAACAATACATTATTGACGTCATGTTCAGGCCTGAAATTTTCTAGGAGGCCGTTCCATAACTCTAACTCCTCCGAGGCTATGAAAGTTTTTCAATATTTGTTTTCGTCAGTCGATGAATATGGTTCATGGCACGAACCAATCACAAATATTATCTAAATCGATTCATTGGCACATAAACAAATGGTACCTCTATTTTTCCACTAGCAATTTTCAATGGGAAGATATATTAAGTAATATATCAAACGAATCGTAATGACAAGATAGAAGCGGATATAAATTACTATTTTCGTCAATTGATAAATATGGTTCCGGGAATGAACCATATTGAAAATGGTTGTAATCGAAACAATGGCACGTGCTCTAATGGTAGCCTTATGACACCCTAAAAATTTTCAATGATAAAATATGGCATATAATATATCAAACAAATTGGAATGACGTATTATGAATGAATATAACGTAAAATTATTGATAGTCGAAATGGGTCAAAGTCACCTGGTTTAGTAGAACCATTATGGTTCATTGGAATTTTCGATGCTAAAATATGGCATGTAATATATCAAACAACTTGGAATGATATGTCATGAATGACTATAACGTAAAGTTAAAGATAATCCAAATTGGTTTCAAGGTACGTGGTTTAATGCAACCCTTATGGTCCATTAGAAACTTACAATGTTAACATAGGGCGGATAAAAATATGATTCCGCGAATGGTTTAGTTTAACCTTTCGGTACTTGGTTATGTCATTCCTTAATAGTTTATTTTTTTTTAGTTGGCTTTTGTCTGTCATCGTCGAAGATGGCCATTTGGTAGCCGAAATACGTAACCGGTATTTCAAATCTCCGTTTGGATTAGAGGTTCTCTCCGCCTTTGATTGTTCCATTCCACAATTTTTGCTCAACTTTTGATAACTTTTCCCGCCGAAGACAGTTTTGAATTTTTTTTTCCTTTGGTGAATTTGCATAATGCCACTCCATTGCCTGTCTGTTTGTCTCCATGGGCAAAAACGTGCTGGTCGATAAAGTGAAAAAACGACATGTTGTTGCTATAGGATGTATATATGACCTCCATAAGTAGTAAGGGTGTAGAATAAAAAAATTAATTTAAACAAAAAAATTGTGCATTACGTTTGGAGTGATCCTCGTAGAAATGGAACAAATACCAGTATTGACTTGAAATTACTTTTATTTCTCCGCATAATCTCCCTGTACACTGAGGCACTTGTCCCATCGTTTCACAAGCCCCACAAAACCAGTAAGATAAAATTCTTTGGGCTACTGTCGAACCAGGCAGTGACTTCCCGATTAAGATGATCGAATAGCTTTATTGTAGGGAAAGTGTTCACCTGAACGATAATGTTTAAGACAACCGAACAAATAGAAGTAGCTTAGATCACTGTCTTCTAGGATTACGAGGGCATACTTCTAATCACAAAACCCTAACTTTGTTCCTCACGACTTTTCGACCCCATGTTCATATGACATTTTCTGCTTATTTTGGCCCTGAAGGTTTGTACAGGCCATTCAGAAGCACCCTGTATATCTTATGTTCTTCTATGAAGTTTGAGTGGCGACAGCCATATACCGCAATTATCGTATCGGATGAAAATATAATCTGAAAAAAGGGTAATAAAGAGAATTGTAATATCTGAGCAGATAATTGTGACAAAAGTGACAGCAGCTCAATCTGAAACTTCGTAGTCATCTTTGTACAAAAGCGGAGGCAGCTTCATAAACAGAAATTTCGCAGCCGAGCTTTAATCGCGAAGCCTATGATGATCCTAGACAGATAACCTACGTCAGCCTCTGAAACTCCAAGCCTCTGGTAACCAAGCCGCAATGAGCACAAACTTTGGTCTGCTGCTGAGTTTTTGCACAAAATGTCACGTGATCCAACAAGTAATTCGTCAGGTATTTCCACACGGCCTAACTGGTTATATGTGAAGAAGCTTACCAGCCAAACTGTCTAATTCCGTCGGTGAATTATGATAGAGATTCCGTCACGATTTGAACAGCCATGCTCAATTATATCATTGCAAGGAAGAGTAATTAGCGAGAACCATGAACAAATTTTGAACAATCAGGCATCTTAGC
Source organism: Rhysida immarginata (assembly GCA_023313115.1). NCBI lineage: Eukaryota > Metazoa > Arthropoda > Chilopoda > Scolopendromorpha > Scolopendridae > Rhysida > Rhysida immarginata. Next base: position 87,071 of record JAHWFO010011261.1, read on the forward strand.
GCAATCACCAGATCTCATTCTGGTCTGTTTTGGAAAACAGCTCTTGGCGAATAGTATAAAATTTCATTAACCACCATCCACAACTTGTACACTACATGATCAAAGGAATTCGGACACCTGTTGCTCTACCGTAAAGCCGCAAAAAGCTTCAATCAGTAGTGTGTAGGACCACTGCCTCCACCCTACATGGCATACTATCCACAACTTTACGGTATGTGTCCACAGGTATTGACCTCCATTCCTCGACGAGTGTCGTAGTCAGTTCCTGGGCAGATGTAGGGCGAGCCATCCTGGATCTCACACGTCGTTCCAATTCGTCCCAAAGATGTTCGATGGGGTTGAGATCAGAACTCTGGGCAGGCCAAACCAGTCAGATATGGATCTTGCTTTGTGGCAAGGCGCATTGTCGTGCTGGAAGAGGAAAGGCCCGTCACCTTGATGAGCGGGCCCAGTCCAGTCCCACAATTACGGTGTTCACAGGGGTGTGCCAACTCCTTTGATCATGTAGTGTATGTTAATTTGTCCAATTTATATACACAAACATGAGAACCAAATCTTCAGTTTCATATCTATACAAAAACCCCTGATTTCAGCAAAGAACAGGACAAAATAGAATAGAAGAAGGTCATATCAGTAGAAGGTCATATCAGACCATAGAAGAAGGTCATATGGTCTGTGGAATCACGATACACGTTGTTTTACAGGAACAATGGATCCAGCATGCCTTATCAAGACAACTAAAGGTTCTGATTATTATGGAGCAATATCTGTTGGTATGGAACTGATCCCCTGATATTCATGGAAGGACGCTTGCATTCCATGAACTACCTGAATATTGTTGCTATTGAACGGTATAGCTGAGAACAAGATCCTCTTCCAAGATATCTGCGAAAACTAAGGAATGTCTGGTAAATGCATGGTCTTCCAATGACTCCAACCCGCATACATGCTGTAACTCGGGTCACAGGGGGTCCAAAATTTTTTAAATATATATGTGTACATTAAGAACAACACTTGCCACAAAATGTAAGACTCTTCTTGTTCATTGAATGAAAATGGGTGATTTTGGTAGTGTTTTTTCTGCTGATTATGAAATTTGTGAAATTTCTCTAGCACACACAGTTTTGAGATAAAGCGAATTGAAATTTGGTATTGGCCAGTATATAAATGGCATATTTGTGGAGATTTGAAGGCCGCTGGACTTCTTTAGGCATGCAAAGCGGGTACACCAAATGACTGAGATAACCAGGCCAAAGATTTCCGCTACAGCACAAAGGACTGGCTATATCGCCAAAATTTGACTCCTGGGCAAATTAATCGAAAATAAACTGCATTGAACCCAGTGAAACTAACAACCTGGACAGTTCTGAGGGTCATGGGAAAGAACAAGGAATCCAACTAAGCGAACTTTCTGATGAGCTTCTGCAAAACATTTTATGAATTGGGATGCAATATGCCACTAAAGAGTAATTTCCTTCATTCCCACCTGGATTTTCTCCTGTTTGCCAACCATAGTGACGTTAGTGATGAACATGGCGAAAGGTTCCACCAGGAAAAATGAATCCCTAGCTGCTGCCTTCGGGACCTTCCAGATGCCGCATTACAAAAGAAATTCCGCTAAACCTGTACCTTTTTGCCGCAAATTTTAAAACATATTTGAAATTACTTGCAAAATAGGCGTAGAAACTGGAATTGATTTCTAATGAAAATTGGTGCGTAATAGAAAAATTTCGTTTGCATTTTTATAATCAGCATTAAAAATACTACAAGAACCACCTAATTTGGTGTTCATTGAGCTTTTTGGGTGTTGACCAGTGTAATTAAGCATCATTACCTCTGGAGGAGGCGGAGGTTGACTCAAGTAAATCCCGACGAGGGCGGCACATGCGATCAGCGTAATCAGCACAAAAACCACGGCAGCGGCAATCTTCAACCGCCTGTTCTCGTTCCCTGGAGGATCATGGGAAACCTGAGCAAAAAATAAATAAATAAAAAAATATTAAAAAAAAAATATTAATAAACTTCAGAGATCTCAATCTCAACACTGATAAAAAAAATCTTTAAACAAATATTGCATAATCCTTTTGAGCTAACACCACAAAAGATAGAACAACATCATCTCTTGGTCGTCAGCCTTTGTTCCAAGAAAGAAAACAAAACGCACAAGGAAAATATGCCTACTTTAATCCCAATTTCTTCCTTTAGAATGAAACTCAGTGTTCTCTCACGAAGGCTTTGTTATTGGGGTGTGGTTTGTAATAGATTGGGGAGATTATCAGTTGAATAATGCGAAAGATATTGAGTAAATTAAGCGCTCGAACATTACCCCCAGACTCGAGGCGAGGAAAAAATGTTGGTGAATATTTCCTTCATAAAACTCTTTAGTGCTTTTCACATCCAGTACCCGAAAGGAAGTGAAGTTTATTTCTTAGCAAATATTTTCCTTGTTAATCAGAAGGAATTCTAAGCTTTTATTCTGAACACCAAATAACTCAACTTATTGCATAATTCCAAAATCTTGTAAGACGTGACGCAATAGCAATAACACGGTTCCATTCACACTTAAAGTCGCGTAATAAACTTCAATTCTTATTATCAATAATAATAATAAAATCTTAAACTCATCACGGTTCTATAAACCCCAATTGGACAGAACGACAAGGGCGGTTTTCAAAAAACGCGACAATAGAGCGACCAGTCAAGTGACTATTCAAGTGGGAGGGCAGAAGGGTGGAGAAGGCAATTTCGTTGTTTCCAAGGTCTGGGACAATTGACTGAAGGACAAAGACGAATTGAAAATGATTAAATTATTTTTCTGTCAGGTGTTAAAAAACAAGGAGGGGAAAGAAGCGCGTGCCTTTTTCTGCTACAAGAAAGACCTATGACGTCACGTAGTCGTGTCAGTCGCTTCTAAAAGACCACTCGTACTACGAAGTATAATTATAAAAAAAAAAAATTAATTGCTTGATCTGATTATCCAATTTCTTTTTATTTAATAATAATAAAAAAAAAGACTTTAAACTTAAAATTACAAACAAAACTTCAAAAAAAGTAACTCAAAACCGGTTGATGAATTTGATCTAATTCTGTATAATTGAGGGTCACTCAACTAATCTAAGCAGCAAAACTAGTTAGAACCGAGAGCATCTGTTACTGACGTCATTAATTTAACAGGTAAGGAAATTTTAGCACGTATCAATTAACAAAAAACACACCGATTACGCAACAAGCCTCTAGTAATTGAACAGGACGACTTCTCTAAGACTGCACCAAAAAAAAAAAAAAAAAGCTGTTTCACCTGGATAACCACGTTACCTGGGTAATCATGTGCCTAGCTCAATATAAGCTTAATTTAAACTCAAATTTAAACGTAAAATCAGCATAAGGAACGTCCGCAAGCGACATGATATGACGTAACGAGTAACGGGACGAGGAAATCGTTCGACCTTCGGAGAAGAAACGAAGCATCGGCTTTCTTTCGAGGAACCGTTTTAAATAACCTTCGCACATTCAAATAAACAAATGCGATTGACACAATAGATTCTCGATATTATAAATAAAAAAAAATATTTAAATTTTAAACAAAAAAAAAAAAAAGCGAAGACGACGAGAAAATATGTAGAGCGGTAATTGAAGGATCCGGTTGGGAAAACGACCGTTAAGTTGAATCGCCAGGAGTTGATTCGGTCGTTCACTCGATCAATTGAAACTTTTAAAAATTAAAAAAATTGAAAATAAAAAAAAAGTAAAAATGAAATAAAGAGATAAAAAATGACGTCGTTGTTCGCTTTATAAATTCGTTATACGCATTTCGCTACCGAATTTGCCCTCAGATGGTAATGAACTTGAGAGTTGTTGGTTCCCACTTTCTGTTGGTTCTTTTTTATTCTAATATAATTTATAATTAATTTTTTTTCTGACCTTTACAAGCATTTACTAGTATTTTAACGACTATATTTCTTACAGTATTTATTAAATTTAGTAGCAATTAAATTGAAGAAGAACATTCGTTATACTTTAATGAAGCGATTTTCAGAGCGTGTCGAGAGATTCGCGCAGAAAGAAACTATTTCAGTTCCTATAAATGGAATGAAAGAACGAGCAGACATTTCTCCATGAAAGTTTTCACCAATACGAAACACTAATTTGAAAAAAGATTCTCATATACACCACTAACACATATGCAATTAACATATACAATTCAAAATAAGTTTCAATCAAGATTGCTGGTAATTATTTTCAAGTATAATAGCAATAAAATATGAAAATATTAAGCATAATGAAAACCTCACATTAATTTTAAAAAATAATTTTCAGAGCATACCCGTACACTTCAGTGCGTGAAGACGTACTTACAACCCATTCTCAAAAAATGATTATTATTAAAAACTAGCAAAGGTACCCGGCGTTGCCCGGGATAATTCCACTTGGATGTAAACAGAACAATCTCCAAAAATTAAATTAAATTTTGCAATATCTTAAAAATAAACCCATGAAAATGCTTAGAATTAATACAGTAAAAATTCTTAATGAAAATTCGAAAAAAAATCTTTTTAAAGGCTCACAATGGCTGGACCTCTCCAAGAATGCCACTGCTATTTTAAATAATTTCTTACTCACGTAATCTTACCTTAGATGTATACTTAGTGTTGTTGCAATTTCCACTCTTCTCTCGATGTGTTGAAGCAAAATTTGGCCATTCATCACTTTGTGCAGTCTAGCGGTCGCGGATTCTTCTATTTACTTGCTTCCCATTTGCTCAATACATCACGGAGCTAAAGGAGTGCTTCCTCTG